>JARHVA010010396.1:0-176550 GCA_037957365.1 Torreya grandis | reverse complement strand
GACATTAAATGGGACAAAATTCCTCTAAGGGGTGGTGATAGGGTTCCCATAATACAAATTAGTGTTATTATCTCATAATTTCATGGCCTCAACTTTATGAACAATCATTAAGAAAGTAATTACCCCAAAACTACCAATTTTATCCTTCAAAAAGCTCGATGGAGAAGAATGATGTTTAAATGGATCCAATGCACATAACAAGTCTTAGAATCAACCTAAAGATAGTTGAGGGTCTTATAGGCACCTATTTAATCCATTTTTTGGCACATGGGGTTATAAAAGGAATAGAAAATAACCTAAATTTGTAGATTGCAGGTCTAAATTAGGGTGTAATGATACATGTAGACCTTTTGATCATTTTGGGAGGTCTATTAAGCCTATACAAAGGTCTGTGAATCTCAAAAAGTCCTTCAAAAGGATATAAATGTGCCAAAATGATTTTTTAAATTATACAAATTCTTGTAGAAGACTACCTTCTTGCTAACATGAAGATAAAGAATTTGTAAACTTGACTGAAGTTATTAAGGGCCTAAGATAAATATGAACTAAGTATAACCAAGGATAAGGGGAGTTGTATGTAAGGAAGAACAAGACTACTACATAGTATGGAGGTTGAAAATGGGTCAATAATATCAAGTCCATGTGTCAAATCATGAATTTTTTAACTCTCAAACCAAGAGAGGGTAGTTTTAAATGAAAAGAGATGAGTCATGGGGAGGTCAAGAGTCACTCTATGACACCTTGATGAAGAGAGAGATTATACCAATATGACACATTTTGAATAGAGTGATTATATATACCTATTTTAGGATTTATTTTTTTAAATTGATTCATCATGAGATGATAGTCATCATTACTTCTCCAATGCCATCTTTTATCTACTTCTTATTCTCTTGTATATGTACTGCCTTGTGTTAACATATAATTGTCATTGATGTCAAGGTTGATGTCATTGATATCAAGGTGAATATAATGAAGGTGCACGGTGAATGGTAATTGAGGTATGTGGATGATATGACAAGGTGAGTGTTAGCTATCCAGATAGCACCTAATAGAGGTTAGATTCATTCAAGTCTGATACATACCTGGATTAACATGGGAATGGTCTAAGGCTATGGGATGATTATAACTAGATGAGACCTCTAAGATTTTTTATGAGTCTAGCTCTTTATATTTTATAATTTGGGAATTTTATTATAAAACTTAAAAATTGGTTGGGGTGAAAAGAGTTAAGAAGTTTACATAAAGTAAAACCTATCCTAATATGTGGTGATGCACCAAGAATTTATCAAACTCACTCTTGAACTAAACATCTTTAACACACTAATGAACTATGAAAGAAGCTAATGTAATGATTACTAGAGTTTATATGAAATATTAATTAGTATAGATTCAGTTTGATGTACTCCAACTAGGGAGAAATGAAAATAAGGTCTGGTTGAAGACATTTAAATTTGGCTGTCCACTATATCTTTGAGAGATCAATGTTGAGACACACTATATGACCTGCAATAAATTTTTTAGCACTTAGGTTGAGTTTGGACATACAAAAATAAGATAATAATCAAATTTTCATATTAAACACACACAAAACACTAAATATAGATTAGAAAATGATTACAAAAATACTCTATTCACTACTCTAAGAGGTGCTGAATACAATTCTAGCAGAGTCTATTTATACTAGCCTAAGAGATGCAACATAATAGATCAAAGGCTTTATTTATACAAGAAAGGAATAAAGAGAGATGGATTTTTGGCACTTAAAATGGAATAAAATGAGCTAAAATCCATTTGAAAATTTGTTGTAACTACCTTCGTAAATCAATCTCACTCAAACCCTTCCTGATTGATCCAGGTCACTTCAGTCCATTGCATCATTACATTATTCTCTCTGTGATGCCCATAATGGTTGTTACAATGGGATACCTTTTTTTTAATTATTATTAATTTTAAACTATTCATGACTAGTTTTTTTTGCATTACAAAGTGGAGAGAGGAGTCACTTTCATGTAGTTGGCTTTGGTGACTACTGTTGAAGTACAGATGGCCTAGTAAGGTATGAAGACTATGGTGTAGAGAGAGTGTGTAGCATAATAGGGTATAAATATTAGTTTCCAAGGAAATTTAGTATTTAAGCATTGAAAAGTTTTATTCAAGTTTTTTTTATGCATGTTCATGAAGTTTAAGGTTCTAGTTTAAAGGACAATGCATGAAAATTTGTTTGGAGGTCTCTCAAGTGCTCAAAATGAAGGGATCTCAACTAGATAAGGATTTTATTATGATAATTATCTTATAAAATTTTTAATGGGAACCTAATTATTTCATGTTAGATGGGGAAGGGTCCTAGATCAAAGTTCTAGGCATTAGTTTTTGAGTTGAGGGGCTATGCTTTATGAATGATCGTTAAGAGTGGAAACTGGTTTAAACCCTAATAAAGAGATGATATTGATGATGTTTATAAAAATTTATTATGATGGATTTAATTGATTATTTATCTATTTAATATTATATTGGAATCTACTAGGTAACTCCAAGTGGTATTAGTTAGAGAGAGGAAAGAGAAAATGTTGTGTTACAAGCTTGTTTCTAAAGAAGTTGATGTAGAAGTCAAAAGTTGCATTAGACATAGTAATAAAATGGATTGAGGAATAAGGTAGAGACTTATGTTTCATGTCCATGAAGTTTTATGGATTTTTTATATCCCTCAATTGTGCCAAACTGGTCATCCAAGTTAGCTAGTTGCTAATAGGCCAAATGGTGCAAATAGTGAAAAACCTAGGCAACAGTGAGAAGATAAACTAGAACATATTTTCATGATAAAATGATGAAAAAAATTATATAGAGATGTTTTAAATTAATTTTAATAAATTTTAATTTTTGGTATAAGTTTTGGAGGTTAGTGAATATAGTGAAAAAGTTGTTCACAAGTTGACATGTCTGGTTCAAATGAGATAATGAGATATAAGGTCACGAGATTGGTCTACAAGACCAATATTTACCATTTGACCATATGATATTTATATTTTATAGTGGTATAATGATATAATAGGATCATATAAATACATAATAAGTCATTTAAAATGTATATACATGTGTTGGAGGTCTAAGTCACCATGACTATGTTTTAAGGTAATCTAGAAGTTCTAAGTGAGTGAGTTACAAAGGTGTTCTTTAAGTCTTATATCCTGAGTGGAAGTGTCTAATGTATATGGGAATATTTTAGATAATTTTATTTAATTATATAATTTTATTATCATGGTTGTGCTAATAAATGATGTGCTATCTTTAGTTGTTCAAGATAGACTTTTCTATGTGTTCATAGGCCTAATGTGAACAATTCTAATGGAGTGTTCAAGTGGTGGTTGGACCTAAAAAGTGTCTTGGTGATCTAAGGATGTTTGATAAGGCATATTTTAATTTTTTCCATTTATTTATATGTAAATTATTCTAAGGGGTTGTAAGGTAATGTGACCTAAAATAGGCCTCATAAAATTAGGTTTCCATGAGACCTAAATAAGGATTTGGTCTATTTGAGTTATGACCAACCTAATGTAATGATTTATTATTGATTGAAACATGTATTAAGGCATATTATTTACATAATATATGTGTTAAATTTTGTGTGTCTTACCAAGGGATCTATGAGTGAGAGGCTTGTATAAATACAAGGCAATTTTAGGGCTATTTGAGAAAGTAGAGAGGATGTGAATGATATAACACATTATTGAAAATAAGGAGGTATTTTTGAAAATTAAAAGAGTGTATAGGATATATAATTAATATATTATAGTGTGTATTCATATGGATATCAAGGTCATATGACCTAATCAATCTTAAAGAGACCTAGTTGAGTGAAGAGGCCTAAAAGGCAGTTTGAGAGGGATAAGAGTGTGAAGAGTTGAAGAAGTGGTCATCATATGTTGGTTGAGAAATATAGTGTTATGAATGTGTTAAAAAAAATTAGGTGGATAAGTTGGTATTGATTCATATATGGGATTTTTTCCTCCTTGAAAGTAGGTACTTGCTAAAGCCTAGTCAAGTGGGTGCTTAGCTTGTTAGGGTTAGTACTCTATACGGAGTTAGTGCTTCACTAAATTTGGTTTTTGTATTATAGGAATGTAGTCCATTTGTAGATATCATTGGGTTTTCTTCTTCTTGAGGGTTTCCCACATATGTGATGTGTTCTTGTGTTTCATGCTTATGTGGATAATTGCTTATGCTTGCTAGATCTATATGTTTTTTTGAATGGTTCATGATTGCTTAAGTGTAATTTGAAAAAAAAGGTTTTGAAGATTGAATCACATCCCATATCAGTTGTTTTGCTTCCAACACCTTGTTTGACATTGTAAATTATCCTCAACCTAAGTATGGTAAAGCCCTACTCATGTAAATACTTGTACTTGCCTTTGATATGAGTACAAGCTGATTTCCAACCTTATTAATGCTACAATTAGAGTATACTTCATGATTAGTTGATGAATGTTAGTAGTAGTGTATTATCTCTCTTTCACTTGTATTATCTCTTTACCTATTCATAGGTTGTAATCATATTATTAGGTCATATGGAATGTAGTATATGGTATTAAATTGACTAAGTGTGGAGATAGATTCATTAGTGTCTTTGATGAGACCTCTTGATCATCCCCTCTTAGTTATTATCTTGATTTACACCTTCATACTTAAATAATAATATTTAGAGGCTCATATTGAGTTATTGTGATATGTTTTAGTACTTTTTCATGTCTTTAGTGAAATATATTCAAGTGGAGGCTGCTAATTTGGTGCATCACCTCCTTATTTTATTTAATTTCTCTCTATCCCTTTTTCCTAGAAAATAATAGGCTTAGTTGTAGATTCAAGGTGAAGAATCAGAGGAACTAGAACTATCTATAATTCACATCATTGATTATGCCACTTATAGCCTAGAGGTGTCTCCATGCTATCACCTAAGTTGGGTGGCTTGAACAACCACCTCAAGGGTGCAATTTAGTGTCATAATAGGTATATATGAGATAATGGTAGTGATGTGAAATTTAAGTTATTTTATACCTCATGTCAAGCTTGGGTCATACTAAAATTTGTGTAAATATAGAAGAAATAAGAAAAATACTTTAAATAACTGACCTTTTATCTAACACTCATGAGAATGGACCATGAAGAATTTAAGATCTAAAACATCAAACAAACAAGATAAAACATTGTACGTACAAAAATGTTCTTTTTTTAAGTGGAAAAATACTAGAATAAGATCAAACAATTCATATTTTTAGTCTCATGATATACATGTATTGATGAAAATACCTAAGCACATGATTCAATGACTAAACCCACTTGTGACCCTTTACTAACATAAAATATCAAACACACGAATATATGGAAACTAAAGAAAATTACCCTTCTTAGGTTAAGAAATATAGCTAGCTAAAAGAGGCTTCATTTTCTGAGATTCAATTGCCACAGTGTGCACTACCATAGAAATAAAAATAATAATGAAATAATAATTAAAAAAATTAATTTTATATTTGATCTAAAATTAACATGCATATTTGAGGGAAAATATATATTATGGAATCCACTCAAAAACCCAATTGAATATCAAATTAGACAAAAATTTCACTTGGGTTTAACTGATAGTTTGTAATAGCTGATAACACCACCCTCTTGAAAAGCCTATTTAATTCATATAATTATACAGAGGATTTCAAGTCAAGTAATTTTTAGAAGTGAATAAAATTTACTTTATCTTTAAACAATGTCTTCCTTAATCAACACATTCACTAGTGACTAGATTATTCTCCTCACTATAAAATAATTGAATATACATAGACTTAAGTAATCAAGAAACATCTAATTATTTGATACATAGATCCCTTGTGGGGATCGCATTAATATTTTCACATGAAACCTTTCATGTAATAATAGACATGTGGGATGAGCTGATCTATTACAACATTCAGGCAAGATGTAGAGTATAGTTCCCAACATCTTCTCAAATCCAAGGAAGACATATTTAGTTCTCACAAGCTGAGTGTAATATTTAAAATTTGGAATATCATATGACTCCATTTTTTCAACCAAAGTATTTTATTTCAACATATGATAATATTCAATATATACATGAAATAGTTTCTTAATGAGTCATGAGGATTTGGGACTATTTTTGTGCTTTTTAATAGTTTACTAAGTATTATGCCAAGCAAAAAAAAAATGGTAATGGCTGAAAGTCTTATATATTAATTATTTTTTATAACATGTTATCTAACCCATATATGTTGTGATACATATTTACCCCATAATATAGGAAGAGGCATGCTCTCAAGGGTTTAAATATAAATCCCTATTCCTAAAAAAGTGTACACTATAATAGTGTTGAGCACAACTATTTACCTTATTCATAAATGGGAAATCCATCATAGTGTTACTATATATATTATAAAGAGACATATTATTAAAAAAATAATCATTTGTATACATATTATTACATACAAGGGGATGAATTTGAAATCTTTTATTTACATCTTGCTAGTAATTCAAATATTGTGTCCAATAAAATTTAAGGGACCTTCAAGTTTTTTATTAGTACAATCAGTTAAATTTAAGTTGCATGAAAATGATGTTTGTAAGGACCTAAATGAATATAAGGTTCAATGTTCTAGTATTTTACCCAACTTTAGTTACAAATCTATAAGAGTGGATTGTATATGTCTATTCAAAATTGAATGCCAGTTAAGTGATGTTTTCAAGAAATTTTGAAGGTTGCCCAAAGAATTATATGAGATAATAAGGGTAAACATAAACACAAATGAGATATAATGCATGAACTCCTCATAGTTGTTTACTATGATACAAGTTAATTTCGTTCATAAAAATAATGTAACTAGCAATCATAATAACTTATTTTAATAAGGTTTTCCAACTAAAGGTAATAAATCCCCACATCTTAAGGATATATTTCTATGATACTCTTGTTTTATTACTATCAGTTTAAAATTTATAAGGGAAACCCATTCACCCTTTCCTATAAACAAACAAGGTGTAGTCCTTATTAAGGAGATTGAATCCAATCCACATATGAGGATTTTCACTTTTCCTTACCAATGTAAACAAAGGATATGTATTTGGATAAATATAGAAGTGTAAGCATGAAGATGAAGATAGAGAGTTAAAATAACATATTTTAGAAATAGAATTACCCTTTTAAATTCCACCATTTTTGAAAAAATAAGATGCCATAATGATCATTTCTATAACTAGAACAAAATAGAAAAAGAGAAATGTTTTTTACATGCCAATATTACCATGGTTTATTGGATTTTGACAAGAAAAAGAAGTTAAAAAGCTCACAGGTCCATAAAAATAACGAATTAACTCTTTTTACATTTTAAAATCTCTAATGAGTTATGTCATATAGACTAAAACACTATCTCAATAATATTCGAAAATTAAAGTTTGAGCTACTTGATTTTGAATGGTGATTTTTCTCTTTATCTCAAAAGTTTTAATGATGAAATAAATATGAATGATGTGAAAGAGTTTAAAAAAATCTCACCCATGGTCAAATAAACAAACCATTAACATAGTAAAAGCCATTGATGCATTGCTCGAATAATATCTGTCTATTATACAAAAATAGACCACACAATGATAAATCCTTTATATCTCCAAAGCTTTTATCAAATATAATGAATGAGCTTTACATATATAGGCAAGGAAGATCAATCATAATTAAGAGATAAAGATAAGTTATCAATCATAACTAAAATACCAAACTAAATATAAATAGTAACTAAGAGATCAAGCTAGAGATCAAACCTAGGATTAAGAGATAACTATCCGTAAAGGATAAAAACAACTAGAAATTATCCCCATAATATCTAAGAGATAAATGTGTCATATATCATAATATATTAAATAAGATAAATAAAATATCCACACATAAGTGGGTGGGAATAAACAAATACCTAGGTGAACATGAGATAAGGTAAATAGCCTACTCTGACACCCCCCTCAAGTAATTCTAGGGTCCAAAAATAAAGTACTATATTCATAATATGAGTCCCGATAATAAGCCCTAATCATGTATCCATGCCCAAAAAATAATGTGGCATTAAGACATGTGTCCCTATAAACACCAATATATCTTGAAAAAATATATGGATGTCGAGTCACTATAACTACCAAGTTGAAGCAAGAATGGTGCAGAATACGAAGATCACTGAATATGAACACTGCAATCTAAAATACTATGTGGAATGATGAACCCAAGGAAGCATTGCCTAAACACCCTCCCTAAATGTTGAAATAGAAAAAAATGACAATGAAAGTCTCTAAATAACTGGATTGAAAATGGTGAAAATTAAACACAAACGCTAGTGGGGATGCCACATTGGTGTCACTACATAAAAAGTCACCAAGAATGACACTGAGATGTAACAATCCTCATATTGATTTTGGTAAACAAAGTGTGTGAATAAGATACCCATGTAAAAAAGAGAAATCTATAAAATATAGATAATATATCTCAAGAAGATAGCTCTAGTGATGATAAAAAATATTGACAACGTAAATAGTAAAGGGTGTAAAAATTAAGGTACACACACATGAAGGTAGACTATATTGTAAAATAAAACCCCCCATGGAACTTTATAATTTAGTGTAATTAAAATATATCCCATATATAAAAACATCAAATGAAAATAAGGAAGACAATGCATATACTAAAATAACTCCAAATAAGGAGATTGTCAACTTGTCAAAGAAGTTATCATAAATCATGAGAGTTGCTCCTAAAACAAGGGAGTAATGTGGGTCAAAAACATAAGTGGCACACAAAGCATACTCAAACAATGCAAGACATCAAGATCTATTGAAATTAGTCTACAAGTGTGCAGATAAATGAGTTTGAATGTGATAAAGTGTTTTTATGAGGGGATCTATATAATGGAGGAACCATGCTAGTAAAATACTCATAAATAATGATGTTGCCACCATAAGTGATTGAAATTAATCCCAAATCAATAGGAATGGTCGATGGAGATGCCTTCATAGGAGAAGGTGAAAAAATACACATTAGTAAAATGCAAGATAACATGCTAAAGGATGTCAGACTTAGTCAAAAATGCATCCATGATTGCAATAAAGATGGTGATATCAATGAAAGAGATAGTTTGTTTGCTTGTTAAGGGGTTTGGCCACCTACCAAATTGGGCCTAACCCTTTAATCTTCTACAAACAAGATAAAAAAAAAGATACGTGGCCAAGAAATAAAAAAATAAAAAAAATCCTTATGTATCCTAAATAAAAAGTATTATTTCTAATAAAAACAATCAAAAAATCATCTAAGGATATTGTTTTATAAAAAAATAATAAAAAAATCCATTTAAAAAAAATCTCTCCACAAGGATTTTTTATAAAATACTTCTTAATAAAACTATGGTAAATTTTTCAAGTCTTAATAAAATTGAAAATTTAGAAATATTTTAAAAATATGAAAAGAAGGCTCACAAAACCCATAAATTGTTTTTTAGTGATCAATTACAGTTTTACCATAATTAAATAAAAACATCATATTTTTCAGAATAGTATTGCTCAGTAAAACTACAATAACTTTTGTAATTCTTAATGAAATTCAAAATTTCAAAATATTATAGAAATTATAAAATAAGGTGCATAAAACCCAAAAACATTTTGTGAGATCATTTATAGTTTTATCATAATCAGAAAAAGGATAGTCATTTTAAACCAAAAAATGGATTTGCAAAAAACTTATAGATATTGCCTCTAATATCCAATTGGGTGAAATCGGATGTGATTATGTCTTTCTCAGATAATATGAATGCATTGGTAAGATTTGATTTATTACTAAAATATCCAAAATTTACTTGCAATAAAAAACACAAAAAAGAAGAAATCCTCCAAAAAATTAGAGTTTTTTCCACATATTTTTGATTCTTAGGACCATCCAAAAAAGATGGAAGAGAAGAGCATACTTAGTAAGGAAAGAGAATGCTAGATATCAAGTAAGGAGAATCTAAGGAGTTGAGTAATAATTTTTATAGACCATTTTGATATCAATAAAGAGTTTAGAAAACTCTCACCTAGGGTGAAATCTATAAATCATTACCACAATAAAAGCCATTGATGTATTGCTCAAATAATATCTTAGTCTATTATATAAAAATAAACCATACAATGATAAATCATCTATATCTCAAAAGCTTCCATCAAATACAATTAATGAGACTTGCATATATAGGCAAGGAAGATTAATCTTAACTAAGAGGTCAAGCTAAGTGATCAATCATAACTAATAGATCAAATTAAAGATTAAACCTAGGACTAAAAGATAATTATCCCTAAATGATAGAAACAACTAGAAATCATCCCCATATTATCTAAGAGATAAATATATAATATCTTAAATAAGATAAATGAAATATCTACACATAAGTGGGTGGGAATAAATAAATACCTAAGTGAATAAGAGCTAAGGTAAATAACCTACTCTAACATGATGAATGCATAAAATAAACGTTAAAACTTATTTTAATAACTTATATGAGCATCTAATGACTCTCATTGATGCCTCTAATTTTGTCATTTCCAACCAAGTATTTGTGGTTATACTTACACATTTAATATATCTCTTGATGCCATTAATTGTCATTTCTATCCAAGAATGTGTGGTTGTACCTATGCATCTAATGGCTCTATTTGATGCCAAAATGTTTTCATTTATAGATAGGAAACAAATAATGTATCAATGAAGGGTAAATACATAGTAAACATATATTCTAATGCTCAAAATATCATAAGAATTACAACACTTAATAATAAGTTGGTCATGAAATGGTTCATATCAAGGTGTTGAAACAATGATAAACAAGGCATTAATTTCATATTGATTTCTTGTATAAGGTTGAAAGGAGTGAATATAAGATATATACTCCAACAAACAATCCCAATCCTACTAAAAATTGTTCTAAGATGACAAAAGTACAATCATTAACTCTATTATTGAATAATAAATCTATTTTATAAATTTTTTTATAAGAAATTATTGTTATTTAAAGACATTTCATTTTCCTTTTTTTATAGGCATATGTTGAGGTCAACATACCCCCATTCTTAAAAAATGGGGACCCTTGTGTTAAATTGTGTAAATTTTGTACCTTAAATTTTAAAATTCATCTAATGAGATTATAATTAGCATGTTTGTACTTCATATTTATTTGAAGATCATCCAAACCTAATTTGGTTGGCATATTTGCTCATAATTTTTATTGAATCTCACCTAAAGTTGCTAACATTTGATATTTATGTTTCAAGTTTCAGTTTGTAGGTTTAATGGAGTCCACTTGGAATGAGAAATGGTTGGGTTTTATGATTTAATATTTTACTAACCTTGGTCTATCGAAAATCAAGTTGAATTCATGTTTGATCAGCTTAAAACCCTAACTCCAAAATCCTAGTTCATGCCCTTTGAATTGAATTCAAGTTTGGTGGAAACATTTTTCACAGGAACACTTTCATGTGACTTAGTTCTATTTTATCCTAAGGTCCAGTCATGTTTAATAACATGACTAAGACCTTAGTCTAAAAATCTTTATCCTAAGTTTTTCACATCCCAAAACCCCTTTGTTCCATTTTTTCTTAGCATGATCTAACTAAATGTGGGATCCCTTTTATTAAGTCATGTAATTAGTTCTATTTTTATTTTAAGGTTTAGTCATGTTTATTAACATGAGCAAACCTAAATCTAAAATTTTTATGTTTAGCCTTTTTTGTTCGAATCCCCCTTGGTCTCTTTGTTTCTACATGGTCTAACTAACCACTAAGACCTTTTGTTATGTCTTTATACTTAGACTAAAGGCTTTGTCCTAAGACTATATGCTATGTCTTTGATTATCTATGGGGTCCCTTTTATTATGTCTCAAAACTTAGCTTAAAAATGTTTTTTCTAAATTCTTGCCGATGTTTATTAACACAAAATAAAACTATAGTCTAAAATATTATGCTAAGTCTTTTATTTTTCCTGAGCATTAACTTAAATGTCATTTTTATTTATAGGATAAATGATCTATGTTTACTTAGATGATCAAGATCCAACTGTGTGAGATTGAATACAAAGCTACAACCCTAAGCTAAAGTTAAATCATCTTTCAAAGATCAATGACACACATTCACTCAAGCCAAGTTAATTTAATGATGTGTATCAAGTCAAAGATTCAACAGAGCTCTGAGGTAAGCAAGAAGGTGATAGGTTGTAATATCCCTTTCTTAGGGGCTCCTTTTCTAAGCAAAAGCTATGATACCACTGTTATATCCCCTTCAAACAGGGAATATAGAAACACAAAAGCTCCGAACAAAGATATGATTTTGCAAGATAATTTCAAATAAATAAATAAATCACAGTAAATCTCTTAACTAACAAATCACTAATCTTATTATTGTCTAGATGGTTACAATAGATGTCCTCAATCATGCATAAAAAGAAATATTCAGATACAGTCTTAAAAACCTAATTATCTTCCAACAATCTAAAAAATACCCTGAATCTGTGCATCTCAGCTTGCTGTGTCAAAAACACAGTCGCCGATGTCGGTTATACTACCGTCGTCGGTCGACTAGGGTCGTTAACCTACCGACGTCGGTGATAGGTTGGCCGATGTCGATCGCTGCGGATCTCTGCCCGCCGATGTCGGTCTCTATACGAATCTGTACGGACTTCATACAGCCGCTAATAAAGCACACCCTATCTGTTTCAACCTGTGATCTAAAGATATATGGCTCTAATATAGAAAAAGCTTTATCTATATAATTTATTGAATCAAACTTAATAAAATAAATACTTGGAATATTGTGATAACTTCTGTGTGAAGTTATCTCTCAAACCTGTAAACCTCTATGATAACTTTTGTATGAAGCTATCTCTCAATTTGGCAATAGATCAGCTGATATCTCATAGCCTCTGAATCACACACAATGAAGAGTGGACGTTCTTCACTGCAAATGGAATCTTGGAACCCTTGGCTCAGTCTTCACAGAAGAATTCTTCAATATCAAAATCAATAATCAATTCATAATTCTAATGGCCTCCCATGAGAAACCCTTATACCTTCAAAAAGATGTGCTTGCCCTAATTAGGGTTTTCTTAAATTAGAATTAGGGTTTCTAATTAAAAATAGGCTAAATAATTAATATTTTATTAAATCAATCAAATATTAATATCTCCCTCAATATATGTTTGATCGAGCCTAAACAAAAGCCAACTGGAAAAATTTTGCTAAACGAAGCCAAGCCAATCTCCATCAAGACCCTCTAACCATCCTATCAGCCTATGAGGGTCATGTAATAGGCTAACCATGAACTCAAAACATGTCAACTAAAAAGGGTACATGACAATCTGCCCCTCCTGAAATTGCTTGCCCTCAAGCAATCGCTGAATGACAAATCAATCAATCCTCCTGGATCCCAAATGTAGTCATGATCTCCACCATTATCAATCAACACGAACTCCCTGCCATGTCCATCACAACTCTCATATAATGGTGTCACATCATCTCTAGTACTAAGATAAGCACCCCAACATCCAATCCATAAATGAAAATCAGTAGGCAACTCAAGTAAACTCCTTACCTGAATAATATCTAAATCTAGATTATGAAGGCTAGAGATAGTCATATCATCATCAACTTGTGACACGACTGTAACAAAAAGCTGAGTCCCTACCACATGTGATAACTCCTGAACTGAACTCACCTCAAGACCAAGCTCATCCTCATATCTCTCCTATGTTGGTGCCAGTGTGCACTCGTCATCAAACTTTATCATGTCATGTCGTATGAGCATCTCCATCTGATGAAAAAACATATATCTGAAGCTGCTGCCCCGTATTGCCTTAAGAATACGTGTCTTCCCATCAACATCAAAGTGAACCTCCATGTCCTTGAGATGAAGAGTAACTTCCTCAAATGAATGAAGCCACTTCATACCCAAGACTACGTCTATATCCCCCATGTTCACCACATAATAATCAACCTTGAATTCATAGTTATTCAAGCGCAATGGGAGGTCTCTAATCATACGCTCACACCTAAGAGTGTGACCATCGGCTACCTTAACTCTGATGCCCTCAAAATATTTGGTAGTGAGTCCACGCTTCTCCACAAATCTAACATATATGAAATTATGTGTGGCTCCTATATCAAGAAGGGTGATGACCTTCTGCCCTGCCAAAACTCCACAGAGTCTGAATGACTCATCTGACTGAATGCTGGATAGGCATGCCAGCTGTATGTGAAGCTCTAACTCTACCTTTGCCTTAGGCTCTGAAGCCTCTACCTCTACCTTCTCAAAACAATTCTACTATTTGGAATCCTCTGAATTTGAATCCTCATAATATGCCCACATCACACGATTTGCCTTGCCCTTAGGCCTTAAAGGGCAATTGTGATGGATATCATATGGACCTTTGCAGTAGAAGCAAAGCTTTTTCCTACATAGATTGTTAAGAGCCTCTCGATCCAAAGGTGGTGCTGCTGGGTTGGCCTTTGAATCATTATTAACACCTAATTTATCTTTGTTGAAATCTAATCCCTCTCTATCTCCATCTGAGCACTTATGGTCCCTGGATGAAGAAGTACCTCTGGAGTTAAATCTACTGGATGGGACTACCATCTCCATGCTATGCACCTTCTTCATAGCTACCTATAATGAAGGAGGATCAAAGCCTTTGATCCAACCTCTCAATGGTTATGTCAATCCCTCCATGAAGAGCACTACAAGTCACCTCTCTGAAATGTCAGGAACCATGACTGATAACTTCTGGAAGTCACCAATGTAAGTCTCTAGACTGCCACTTTGGTGCAACTGTGCCAACTCTTAGAAATAGATCTCTATATCCCTCCTGTCAAATTTCTCTACTAGCCTATCCACAAACTCCTGATAAGATGTGATCTGATCATGATGGAGTGTCACCATCCCATGGTGCCACCAATCATGAGCTACTCCCTCAAGATGAAGTGTCACATATCTGATAGCATCTCCCTCAGCCATCGGTTGCAATGTGATAAATGTGTCTAACTTACTAACCTAGGCCTGTGCTATCACCTTACCACTACTGTCAAACATTGTTAGTGTGAGCTTGCTCGTAGCATGCTTCAAATCATTATTCTGATGTCTTGGTCTCCCAGTCTATCGACCTCGATTATGTTCTCTCCTCTATGTGATGAATCAGTCAAAAGTAATCATCTCTCTTACCTCAGGTGGTAATAACTCCCACTCATCATTTGCTGCCATAAGTGTGTCTGCAAATGACTCCTCATGCTCCTCACCTGCTATCACCTCCTCAGCCTCCTGCCTCACAAAGGTAGGCCTAGTAGGCCTATTAGCTGTACGAGAAGCAGTCCTAAGTGCTCTCTATGATCTTGCATCACTCTCGACATCATCATAATGTGGTGAATGTCTCCTTAGAGTACCCAATCTCGACAGTGCCTCTGCCAACAACTGTAATACTTCATTGTTCCACCTTTGCCCTTCCCATAGTTCTCTGAGTGTAAGTAACACCTCTACATCATCTTGATCCCTAGGATGGTGTGGAATATGGGTCCTGTCCTTATTGTCACCCATGTCTTTAGGCTGCTGTTCTAAAACTTGAGTGCCTTCAAGCAAAGCTCTACTGCGTGTATTATACCTGTGTGGTCCCAACTCTTGTGGCTGCATGAGACCTCTAAACCCTCAGGATGGAAGGATTTAGCTCTGATACCACTATAATATCCCTTTGTTAGGGGCTCCTTTTCTAAGCAAAAGCTCTAATACCATAGTAATATCCCCTTCAAACAGGGAATATAGAAACACAAAAGCTCCAAACAAAGATATGATTTTGCAAGATAATTTCAAATAAATAAATAAATCACAGTAAATCTCTTAACTGGAAAATCACTAATCTTATTATTGTCCAGATGGTTACAATAGATGTCCTCAGTCATGCATAAAAAGGAATATTCAGATACGGTCTTAAAAACCTGATTATCTTCCAACAATCTAAAAAATACCCTGAATCTGTGCGTCTCGGCCTGCTGTGTCAAAAACACAGTCACCGACGTCGGTTATACTACCATCATCAGTCGAATGGGGTCATTAACCTGCCGACGTCGGTGATAGGTCAGCCGATGTCAGTCGCTGTGGATCTCTACCCGCCGATGTCGGTCTCTGTGCAAATTTGTACGGATCTATACAGACTTTGTACGGCTGCCAATAAAGCACACCCTGTCTGTTTCAACCTGTGATTTGAAGATATATGGCTCTAATATAGAAAAAGCTTTATCTATATAATTTATTGAATCAAACTTAATAAAATAAATACTTGGAATACTGTGATAAATTCTGTGTGAAGTTATCTCTCAAACCTGTAAACCTCTATGATAACTTCTGTATGAAGCTATCTCTCAATTTGGCAATAGATCAGCTAATATCTCACAGCCTCTAAATCACACACAATGAAGAGTGGACATTCTTCACTGCAAATGGAATCTTGGAACCCTTGGCTCAGTCTTGACAAAAGAATTCTTCAATATCAAAATCAATAATCAATTCATAATTCTAATGGCCTCCCATGAGAAACCCTTATACCCTCAAAAAGATGTGCTTGCCCTAATTAGGGTTTTCTTAAATTAAAATTAGGGGTTCTATTTAAAAATAGGATAAATAATTAATATTTGATTAAATCAATCAAATATTAATATCTCCCTCAATATATGTCTGATCGAGCCCAAACGAAAGCCAACTGGAAAATTTTTGCTAAATGAAGCCAAACCAATCTCCATCAAGACCCTCTAACCATCCTATCAGCCTACGAGGGTCACGTTATAGGCTAACCATGAACTCAAAACATGCCAACTAAAAAGGGGACATGACATAAGTGTCACAATTTTAGATAAAGAACACTCAACAGCTAATACCATTTGACCTCAAAGATCAAGATCTAATGGAGCATGTTTGCCTAAACAAGGATGATCCAATGGTGAGAGATGAAAATTGAAAATTCAAGAAGAATTTGAAGATGACACATGCCATATTTATGAGACAATAAATTAAACCTCAAACATATTTTCAAGATCAATGGTCCATAGATGGGTGTATATATTCAGATCAATAGTTCGTGGAGTAGGAGGTACAATTAAGCAAGATGATCCAATGGAATGCATTTAATCTAGATGATCAAGATCAATGATGTGTATAAAAAATTGAAAGGTCAAGGTGAATGTGAAAGTGATAATTGTCATAACCATGAGGAATGTGGTGAGCAACCAATGGAATTCAAGTTCTTGGATTGAGATCAAAAATTTATGTTGATCCATATAAAGATGATCTAATGATGCAAAATCAAGTAAGGATTTTTTAAAAGGAAACAATCATTTTTGAAATATAAATGAGAAAAATGCTATGAAATTTACACATGGGTGTTAAGGTGATGCCACATGGGAGCCACGTCAGTATAATATGCCAAGTAGAAGAGCACATAGTCTTGAGAAACATAAAGATCTAAACAAGTGATCTAAATTAGGATCTAAGTGATGAAAATCATGCAAATTCAAATAGATGCTAAAATTAGAGCACTATAAAAATCTTAAAAAACCCTAGTTTGGCCTTATATTCACCATAATCAAGCTAGATAATCTAAATGGTGATCTGTATAGGGGTAATACGATCCATAATTGAACTATAGACTGTTAGTGAGCAATTTGAACAAATCCAAAACCATGATAACTTGAAAGGGTGTTTCAATGAACTATGCAAATCTATATCTAACTTCACATATAGAAGAGAGATTTTTTAAAGATACATAATTTAATAACATAAGGGATAAAAATTAGTCGAGCTCATTTTGAGCCATTGAGAACAAGTAACAAATCACAAAAAGAGAATGTGTCTGTAAGGGGATTTTGCTATAATAATCAAGGGTATTTTTCAATAAAAGAAATATATAAGTGACTAAAATCATTTCAAATCAAGAAGACAAACTCAAGCCATGTAAGGAAACCATAATTGACTTGTTCAATTCCTTAAAACCAGTCAAAACTAGGCAAAAAGTAGTGAATAAATGAAGCATAATGGCTACAAGCCAAGTTGGCCAATGGCAATCTTTGAGCTACTAAAGCAATAATTTAATCAAGATCTTGACTAAAAATCAAGGGCTTGAGTAGTTAGTTTAAGCACAGTAATTCTTATTTCAAATAGGAGAACCAAAGTCAAGGGAAATAGAGGTTGAAGAAAAGACTAAGTAAAGCCAAAAACATCAAAAGGCATTAAGAAGGCCAGATAAAGACCATAAGAGCTTAGAAAGTAAAATTAAGGATATATTCATGAAACCAATTACCAACCTTATGCTATTTTAGGAGTAGCATCAGAGAGTAATGAAGACCTTATAACAATAACATGAGACTTCAACAACACAAGGGTCCCAAAGATTAGTTGAATTAAGAATATTATTTCTGTAGCTAAACATTGTACACTTTGAAAGTGGAATATTCTATTTATAAATACATGTGTAGTTTGTAAAACAAATTTCCTTTAGATATATCTATTTGGGCAAGTCTAGTGTATTCTAGAACATTTGTGGAAAGAAAAACTATCCCAACACTTTTACTTTTGTAATTGGATAGGATTGACCAACATGCTTCTTTACATCCTATAAAAGGAGCATTGTCAATTGTAAAAAAAAGGAGAGGGTGTTCTTTACATCCTATAAAATTACTTTGTAAACTTTGAGCAATTAATATAAGCAAGAAATTCTAAAACGTTTATCCAAATTTTCTTCTTTCTTTTATTATCATGGCTTCTTTTTCACTTGTTTGTTATAATTTATAGATTTGAATAGTTCTTGTGAGTTCTTGACGTGTACATTTGAATGCATAGCTATTAACTTGTGCCAATGATAGGTTAATGTTGGATGGTGGAGCCTGATCTTATTATAATGCCCAGTTCTTGATGGGGGGTGTTGTAGGGAAACACCCCCACACTATGGTTATCACAGGGGTCCTGTGGGGGAGGTGACCTACTTGGAAGCCCCCTTAGTGGGGCTTTGGGATCAGTTCCATGAAAACAATTTTTTTTAAAAAATACATTATAATTTTTTTTAATTTCATAGTAAATTTAGACCATTCACTATTAGGTCACCGATCTAATGGTAGAAATTATGTTTGTGCATTTTTAACCTAATATGGAACCCTCCTTTGATATGATAAAATTGTAATCATGGTGGTATGCAATGTGTGAGTGAAGAGGATATGATAGTGGATGTATTTTAGGTTTTATCCCTTCATTTATTGGACTGAATAATAAGGAATGCCTATTTCTATGTGGACATAGCCCATATTGAGTGAACCACATTAAATCTGTGTCTCTATTGTGTTATGTTTGTTGAATTTTTATTTATATATTTAATTCATTAATATTGATTTGCGTTTTATATCCCTAATAGTTAATTGAAAGACCTTAGGTTCATTTCATTTTATTACTCTTCTTGCATTTGGGCTAATGTTGTTTGCTTGTAGGGGTAAATATTTACAGTGAACTTTGTTCTTGTTTGGATTATTTCATACCATCCTTAGATGTTTTCCTGATGTGTGATAAGATTTGAGATTATGCTACTTCATGTTATACATTGGTTAAGTGCATACCTATAGGTTATTGGAACTTTGTCATAGTGTTTGGAATGAAGATCAACAACATCTCTTCTTTGCCCTACCTTTCCTTTTGCTCCTTTTTTAACTAGATCACTCTAGCTTATTTTTCATTATAAATATCCATCTTAGATTAGTTCTTGATAATAATTCACCATTATTAGTATAACATAATTCATATTTTTCATGGATCAACTATTTATCCATGGTGGTTTCCAACCACCAAACATTATAAATATTGTGAAATAGTTCACTTACTTTGCCTCTAATCCATCAATAAATAATAGGATTATCACAACCTAAAACTCATGAATTGAATTCCTAGAATTCTAAAATGAGAAGTGTTCTTGAACACTTTAGAAATTTATGATACATATTCAAGAATCAATGGGAGGAGCTTCACTGGTGCTAGGAGGGACTTTAGTTAGATCCTTTTGAATTTATAGAATCTTTGTTAAATTTGGTGTATTTTGATCAAAGATCAGTGCATTATTTATGTTACTGTGAGCATAAGTGTGTAAAGATAATTGATATTTATGATCTTAGACCTATCTTAATGATTTATTTAGGTAAATATTAATGTTATTTGAAGGTATATGCTTAATTATGGTAAAGATATCTTAAGCTTTGTCAATTCAATATGTTTAAGGTTAGTAATAGTTGTTTTGATCAAATATTGGTAGACATTTTGATAATTTTAGTTTATTTGAAATTAAACATGTAAATATCAATCATAATTATGTATTTAGAAACATATTTGAGATAAATTAAGTAAATATTGTTGGCCTTTTTCATCCTTCATATAAATCTTTGCAAATTTGCTTAATGTGAAAGTCTAATCATTGTTCTATGGAAAGACAAGATTGACACATTGTATTCTAAATAGGATTCAAAGATTGTCAGCTATAATTATCCAAAATCAAGAAAAGATCATGTTTAGAGACTAGAGAACCTCTATTTTCTTTAGAAGTTCACAGAAAGGTTAGGCAAGACAAAGGTAAGCATATACTTTCAAAGTCTTTTCTAACTTCACCAATTCAAGGTGATCCTGTGTTTGATCCCTATGAAGGTATGTCTTGGCTAGGTGGTTCTTCAATCAACATGCTAGGTGTCGTACATGACCTTAATCATAATTCTAAAAAGTATTTGTTAACATTTAGTCCTAGTTGCATTATAACTATTGAAGAACACATTAAGAATTTCAAAGCTGAATTAAGATTGATAAATGTGATTCATGAAAATGTAGCATGTAGACTATTTAATTTTAATTTTAAATATTATGCATATAAATGGTTTTTAACCTTCTTGAAAAATACATTAAAATTTGGGTTGATTTTAACAATGTTTTCAATGATTAATTTGGTAAAATTATTGGGTCTTGTGTTCTCTACTAGCAATTCACCATAGTGAAAAGAGATGCAAATGAGCCCATAAGAGCCTTTAATGATATGTTATAGAAATTTTTTATTAGGAACATAGCTCCTTATAGACCTGATGAGGCTTTAGTCTTGGAAATCTATAAGGATGCCCTGGATCCTATGGCTTCTATGTTTATAAAGAGAGTTGTTGGGCCCATGAATGTATTAGCTTTAGCTTATGTGAAGGATGTGATCATTAATGACCAGATACAATCCCAAGGATAATTGGCATAATCCATTCCTAATATCAATCCAAATCTTCCCATTTTGAATGTTATTCATAATTCTAACCAAAATATGCCTGGCCTGAACCAACTTCTAGTCCTGAACCAACTAAATTTGAGGCATGCACATCCTATTCAAAACATGGGATTATTGAATAATAATACTAGTGGATCTCATCCATAGTATCATAAAGATTTAATGCCTATAGCCAATGCCAATACTCAATTCATAATTTTGAGGCCCTAAAAAATGAGAGTGACTATATCCTCAAAATGGTTCAAAAGCTTATGACTAATTTTCTTCAGTTGTAAAATAAAGTAAACAATATTGGAGAGAGATCTAGTAGTAATCTCTCATTTTAAAAGTTCAATAGGCCCACTAATAGATTTCAGAATGATAGTTACCATAAAAATAAGAACAATGAGCCATTTGGTAGCAAGAATATGCCTGATATAAATCTTACTGATGTTGCTTTATCTAACTATTATAGAGTTTATTTCACTTATAATCATGGGGAAATAGACTATGTTGAATTTTGTAATGCTTTTGAATCCTTCCAAGAAGAATTAGATACTTTTAAAGTTGTCCCTAATAAGGATTGTGATGCAGGTACATCAGGGTCTTTAAGGTCATCTAGATCGTTTGATTCAACTTTCATGGTGGAGACATTTGAGTTCCCTTTTAGGGAGGACACTGAGCCTAAGGATATTCCTGAAGAGATTCATGCTTTTCAAATTTTTTTGAAGAAGATTTATCCTTTGATAAATTGGGAGCAAAAGTAACCATTGACCACTTCAATTCCTCCAAATAACTTCAAGACTCCTCCTAATACTACCTTAGACAACAATCCAGAGCCTCCTAGGGAAAGTATTTATAAATCCAATGCTAATACATCTAATTATTCTAATAGGACTAGTTATAACATAGAACAGGACATGAAAAAGATCAAAGTTAACATTACCTTTCATGAGTTGACACAGATCACTAAATAAAGGGATATGTTGTTAGAATATTTATCTAAGAAGCCAGGTAAGTCTTGAAAGTTTGCACATGCTAACCATAATACACAATATTTAAGGTAGATGTTCCTCCTTTACTACTTACAGTTAAGATCTTTGTTAAGAACCTGCATAAATTTTTGTTAGACTATGGTATATCTAAAAATATTATTCTTAAGGATATTTATGAGCAATTAGGCTTGACTCCCATTAAATATGATAGAGTTGTAACTGAGATAAATCAAGAGTCAAAGTTATTGGTGAGTTGTTAAATGTTCACATGTAGATTAACTTAGAGCCAAGGATCGAAAAATTCATTGATATCCACTTGGTGGACATCCCTGATGCTTATGGGATGTTATTTTGCAGAGACTGGACTAGGAGCTTGAATGGTTACATGTCAACAAATTGTTTATATATGTGGTTTCCTTGGAAGGGAATCACCAACCAAATTAGGATAAAAATAGAGCCTAAAATGAAGCATATGATCACTGAGTATAATTCAATCAATGAGAGGGTCAACATGGTTAACCTAGATCTTGGTGTTTATACTTTTAACTCCATAAAGGTATGTAACTCTAAAACTTTTCACACTTTGCATGGATTATGGAAAATTTATTTTGATGGTGCTATATGAAAATAATGTTCTAGAGTAGGAGTGGTATTAATCAATTCCATTGGGAAATAATACAATGCCCATTATAAAATTCAGTTCCCATGCACCAATAATTTTATTGAGTTTGAAGCACTTATTCTTGGATTATAATTTGCAATCAAACATGAGGCTAGGGAACTATTAGTTTTTTATGACTTTGAACTAGTAGTTAAACAAGTCAAGAGTAAATATCAATGCAGGTTGTCCTATATCAAGAAGTATAAATTTAGAGTGTGGGACTTAATTAAATGTTTTGATGATTTCAATATTGTGTCAATCCATAGGGAAGAAAATAATGCCATTGATGAACTTGCTTCAACTGCATCCAAAATTATGCCTATTCAAATTTCCAAGTTAAAAAAGCCTTACAATTGAGTTAATCCCATATCCTTCAATGCTAGATAATATCAACCACTTGTAGATATTTAGTGATGATCAACATATCATAGACTTCATGACTGGTTCAGGAGTGTTTGAGGGTCACATTATTGATGAAGCTAATATCCTTGATGATGAAAAAATTAAAGGAAAACTCGATGATAGTGTCATTAAATTGAATTATAATAATAACCCTAAAGGGATGATATCCTTAGAGATACTCTTTGACTCTGATAGACTAGCTGAGGATGCCAAGATTCCCAAAGTAAGTGGGAAGGATTATAATGCAATTGATCTTGGATTTCAAGGTTAACCTTAGCTGATTAATATTGGTACGACCTATACAAGCATTAAGTCTAAAATATCTAAATAATTTTTAACCAAATATAAAGATGTCAAAGCATGGTTCTATGATGACCTAAATAGTTTTGATCCAAAGGTCATGACACATACCATACCTTTTAAGGAGAACTGCAAACCTTTCAAACAAATGTAGAAGCCAATCAACTAGGTCATAGAACCATTAATATACAAAGAGGTCAAGAAGCTCTTATATTTCAAGATTATGTTTCCCACTAGGCACTCCACCTAGGTTTCTAATTTAGTCCCAATCAAGAAGAATTTTTTTGAATTCAAACTGTGCATTGATTTCAAAAATCTGAATAGAGCATTTAAGAAAGATAATTGCCCCTACCTTCTCTTGACCAAGTAATCCAAATTATTTCTGGTTCTACCATTATGTATTTTTAGGGTATAACTAGGTGTTGGTAAACCAAAAGGATAGGATGAAGACTACTTTTACTACCAAGTGGGACATGTTTGCCTACAAGAGCATGCCTTTTGGAATTATAAATGTAGGAGCCACTTTTTAAAGGGCCATGGATCAATATTTATAGGGTCTTATAGGTAAATACATTATTATATATACATGGATGATCTGATTATATTTTTTAAAAATAGAGATGATCATATTATACACCTAAAACATGTATTTGAATGATGCAAAATGTATGAGATTTATTTAAACCCAAAGAAAAGTATTTTCTATGTTATTGAAGGAAAACTATTAGGACATGTTATTAATAAGGAGATAATTTCTATAGACCTTGATAGAGTAGATGTAATATCTAATATAGAGCCCCCTAATAGTAAGAAGGAATTAAAGTCATTCCTTGGTAAAATAAACTTTGTAAGAAAGTTCTTTTTTTGTTTTACATAAATTGTGAAGCCACTATATGATATGTTGAAGAAGAATGTTAAAATCACATGGAATAAAGAGACAAAGAAGGCTTTCAAAGATGTCAAAGAGGTGATTGGATAAGCCCATGTACTGATATTCTCAAACTTCACTAAATATTTTTATCTTTACTCCTTTGATTTAAATCATACAATAGCTACAATTCTAACTTAGAATATAGATGGATGTGACCATCCAATAGATTTTATGAGCACTAACATCAAAAATTCTAAGTTTAACTAATATTTTATTGATAAACAAGAATGTCCTAGGTAGTGAAAACATTCAAGCATTATATCCTTAGGAATAAGGTGTATGCCATTCTACTAGACCCTAAGATCAAGCTCATGCTAAGTCAAAATGAACTATGAGAAAGGAGAGGTAAGTATATGTATGTGCTCCAAGAATATGACATTGAGATGAAGACTACAAAATTGGTAAGGTGTCAGGGTTTAATTTAATTGATTTCCAACACTAACCCCAAGTGAAGTGTTATGCATGTATAACAATAAAGTTTTAGACCTAATTATTGGTATGATCTCATTTTCCACCTAATAATAAATGGTTCTTATCCTACAAGGTTAAGTAAATAACAAAGAAGATCTCTAAGGCTCAATCAACTCATTTTTTGATCAAGGATAGAGTGTTGTATAGGAAGAACTTTGAATGCATTTACTTGAGATGTGATTCCAAGAGTGAAGCAACTGAGATCATGAACACCTTCCATGAAAAGATAAGGAGTGGACATACATTTTTAAGGACAATGACACACAAAATATTAAGGGTTATTTATTACTAGACTATAATTTTCCTATATTGTCACAAGCATGTGAGAGAGTGCCACTCATACCAAGTCTTAACACCAAATATCCTAAAGCAGTCATGATACCAAGACCAGTAATGATTTATAAACCCTTTGCCCAATGGGGGATGGATTTTGTGGGGGTCATTAACCCTAATTCCTTTGATGGTAATAAGTATGTTATGACTACTATTGGCTACTACATCAGATGGACTAAAGCAATGGTAACTAAATAGTTCAGGACTGAAGACGTGATCATATTTTTAGAAGAAAACATATGCACCAGGTTTGGGAAACCTATATCTATGGTCTATTATAATGGATATGATTTTATATCCATAGAGATGATAGAATGGGAATATGATAACAATGTCATCCTCAAGTTATCATCAAACCATTATCATCAAGGTAATGGAGTATTTGAATCAAAAAATATGATCTTGATGAAGGCTATAAAGAAGTCTACATCTGATAAACCTAGAACATGGCATAAGGTGCTTAAGTATGCCCTTTGGGTAGATATAACTAGAATCAAATAAGCTCTCAAAGCATCACAATTTATACTAGTTTATGGTCAAAAACCAATATTTCCCATAACACTCAAGCTACCAACCTATAAGTTTATGTAAGAGTACATGGAGGAGGATCAAGAATTTAAAAGTTTAAAATTGTTGGATAGCATACAAATGGAATATGTAAGAGAAGAATCTTTTGATAATTTTAGTAGACACCAAATCACAGTCAAGAGGTGGTTTGATAAGAGTTCAAAAATAAAGGTGTTCAAGCAAGGTGAATTAGTTATTCTTTGGGACAAAGCATCTAAGCCTAAGAGTAAACATGGAAAGTTTACACCTTTATGGATAGGTTCCTATCAAATTACTGAGATACTTGGAGAGAACACCTTCAATTTGAAAGAATTAAAAGGAGTAGAGTCAAAAATTCCCACTAATGGGTAATACCTCAAGCATTATTTCATTGTTATCCCACCTGGATTATTTATAGAATGATTGCAAGACTAGTTAGTGTTAGTGTAGGTAGGCTATATTAGTTTCTTTCTATTCTTTCCTTCCTATCCCTTGTTTGCACATATGTTTGTATATATTTGTTTGCTTATTTAGTTACTTTCTTCTTGGTGCATTTGCTTTCTTTACTTTTTTCCTTATAATAATTCCTTGTGGATAGTCCTCAACTCAAGATTCATATGATTGCTCAAAGAAACCTCATAGTTTAGGAATGTAGGTATGTTCTCTCAGCATTGGTTGATCATGAATTATTGAAGTATGAGCTTAATGTTATAGTTTAGAGAAGCTATCAAAGACTAATGGATAGGTTAATTTTTCCTTGATATTTTAAGCGTTCTTCTAATCTAGGCTCAGTTTTAAGAATGATTACACATGTAGGGTGAAATATTGGATTATTGGGATATAGTCATGCTTGAACTTAAAAAAAATTAATTGCCTAGGACAAAGTTTACAACCAAAGATGATTTTATAAAGATAAAACACTTGATCAAATCCTAAAACCTAGATAACGTAGTTCCCAACCTTTTCTAGAATGCCAAAATGACTTGAGAAATTAAAAAATAAGAACCTTATTGCAAAATACAAGAGCTTTCTAAGAAAAGGTGATTTTAGTAATCTCCATAAAGGCTATGGACACTTGGATGGCAATGGATCAAGGCCTTGAGTGGAGCCAAAGACATCTCTATCTAGGCTATGGATGCTTAGCTAGAAGTAGAGAAACACCCAAGCCTTCCCTAAGATAAGCATGGTTATTAATGAATATTCAAACATGTTGAAAGTAAATGTTAATGGTTAAAGTCATGAACTTGAAAGTTGTTCTCTAAATCCTATGGTGATCAACAAGTGAAATAAAAACACACACACAACATGGATATGTCTTGATGTTTGATCCTAATTATGCATGTGCAAGATTTGTTCTAACTATGAATTGATCTTAATAATGGTGCCTGATCAAATGGAATAAGTAGATTAATTATTAGTCTAAACTAGAGTCTCTAAATTATAACATATTGCCATATTTTCCCTAAAAGTTTCCATTTGTTGAGGTCAACATACCCCCATTTCTAAAAAATGGAGACCTTTGTGTTAAATTATGTAAATTTTATACCCTAAAATTAAAAATTCATTAGATCAGAGTATTATTATCATGTTTACACATCATATTTATTTGAAGATCATCCACACCTAATTTGGTTATCATATTTTCTCATAATTTAATTTAATCTTGCATAAAGTTTCTAACATTTGATCTTTATGTTTCAAGTTGCAGGTTTAATGGTGTCCATTTGGAATGAGCAATGGCTAAGTTTTATAATTTAATAATTATTTGATATTTTACTAACCTTTGGCCTATTTAAAATCAAGTTGAACTCATGTTTAATCAGCTTAAAACCCTAACTCCAAAACCCTAGCTTATGCCCTTTGTATTGAATTCAAATTTGGTGGGAACATTTTTCACGAGAACACTTTAATGTGACTTAGTTCTATTTTGTCCTAAATTCCTAGTCGTGTTTATTAACATGACCAAGACCTTAGTCTCAAATATTTATCCTACGTTCTTCATGTCTCAAACCCCATTTCTTCCATTTTTTCTTAGCATGATCTAAATAAATGTGGGATCCTGTTTATTATGACATGGACTTAGATCTATAATTAAGCTAAGTTCTGATACATAATTAAAGGAACCCACAAATAATAAAAGACATAACATATAGTCTTAGGAAAAGGCCTTTAGGTTAAGTCTAAAGACATAACCAAAGGTCTTGGTGGTTAGTTATACCATGTAAAAATAAAGGGTCCAAGGGGTCTTCAAAAAAAAAAGGCCAAATGTAAAATTTTTATCCTAAGGTTTAGTCATGTTTATTAACATGACCAAACCTTTTCTAAAAATTTTACATTTGACCTTTTTTTTTTGAAGACCCCTTGGACCCTTTATTTTTACATGGTATAACTAACCACCAAGACCTTTGGTTATGTCTTTAGACTTAACCTAAAGGCCTTTTCCTAAGACTATATGTTATGTCTTTTATTATTTGTGGGTTCTTTTAATTATGTATCAGAACTTAGCTTAATTATTTTTTCTAAAGTCTTGCTTATGTTTATTAACATAAAATAAAACTATAGTCCAAAACATTATGCTTAGTATTTTATTTTTCCTGAGCATTAACCTAAATGTTCTTTTTATTTGCAAGATCAATGATTTTCATTACTTAGATGATCAAGATCTAATGGTGTGAGATTGAATACAAAAATACAACCCTAAGCTAAAATTCAAGCATCTTCCTTAGATCAATGACATGCATTTAATCAAGCCAGATTGATAAAATGATGCATATCAAGTCAAAGATTCAACAAAGCCCCAAGGTAAGCAAGAAGGTGACATATGTCATAATCTTAGCCAAGGAACACTTAGTAGCTGATGGTGTTCAACCTCAAAGATTAAGATCCCATGGAGCATGTTTAGTAGGATAAGGATGATCTAATGACAAAATATGAACATTAAAAAGTCAAGGTGAATGAAGACATGAAATGTGGCATAGATACAAGCCACTAAATTAAATATTGAGCATCTTTTCAAGATCCATTGTTTATAGATGAGCATGCATATTTAGATTAATGATCTATAGAGTAGTAGGTATAATTAATCAAGATGATCCAACATAGTGTATTTGATCTAGATGATCAAGATCAATGGTGGATATCAAACATTGAAAGGTTAAGGCGAATATAGAAGTGACAAATGTCATAATTATGGGGAATGTAGTGAACAACCAATGGCATTCAAGTTATCAGATTGAGATCAATGATTTACATTAATTTATGTAAATATGATCCAACAATATGAAATCAAGAAAGGATTTTTAAAAGGCAATAGTCATTTTTTAAATATTAATGAGAAAAATGCCATGAAACTACCACATGGTTTATATGATGATACCAAATCGAAGCCACATTAGTATAATATGCCAAGTGGAAGAGCACATAGTCTCAAGAAATACAAAGGTCTAAGCAAGTGATCTAAATTGGGATCTAAGTGACAAAACTCATGCAAATTTATATATCTACTACCATTAGAGCACTATAAAAACCTTCAAAAACCATTGTTCGGCCTTGTATTCACCATAATCAAGTTAGATAAGCTAAATGGTCATTTGTGTAGGTGTAATTCAATCTAGAATAAAACTGCAAACCACTAGTGAGTAATTTGAACAAATCCACACACATGACAACTTGAAAGGGTGTTTCAATGAAGGATAAAAAGCTCTATCCAACTTTAGATATAAAAGAGAGAGTTTTCAAAGATGAACAATTTAATTCCATAATGGACAATAATTAGTCAAGATCATTTTGAGCCATTAAGAACTAGCAACCCATCACAAAAAGAGAACGTGCCTGTAAGGGGATTTTTCTATAATGATCAAGGGCATCTTATGATAAAACACATCTAGAAGAGATTTCCTTTGTGTCAAATCAATAAGATAGACTCAATCCATGTAAGGACATCATAATTAACTTATTCAATTCCTTAGAATTAGTTATAACTAGGCAAAAAGCAATGAATAAACAAAGCACAATGGCTATAGATCAAGTTAGCCAATGACAAGCCTCAAGATACTAACTCAAGAATTTAATAAACATCTTGACTAAAAATCAAGGCCCTAAGTAGTCAGTTCAAGCATGAGGCTTCTCATTTCAAATAGGAGAACCAAGGTCAAGGGAAAATATACATTGAAGAAAAGACTAAGTAAAGCTAGAAACATCAAAAGGCATTGAGAAGGGAAGATGAAGACCAGAAAAGCTTAGCAAGTAAAATTAAGGAGTTATTCATGAAATTGATTGTCAACCTTGTGCTAATTAAGGAACAACATTAGAGAGAAATGAAGATCCTATAATAATAACATGAGACTTCAGTAGCAAAAGGGCCCCAAAGGTTAGTTGAATTAATAATATTCTTCCTGTAGCTAAACATTGTACACTTTGAAAGAGGAATATTCTATTTGTAAAGATGTGTAGTTTGTAAAACACATTGACTATAGGTAAATCCATTAGAGAAAGTCTAGTTTATTCTAGAACATTTGTTGAAAGGACAACTGTCCCAACACTTTTAATTTTGTAATTGGATAGGACTAATCAACATGCTTCCTTGTATCCTAAAAAAATGAGCATTATCAATTGTAAAAAAAATAGAGGGAGTTTTTAGAGCCAAAATTACTATGTAAACTTTGAGAAATTAATATAAGCAAGAAATTATGTAAAGTTTATTCAAATTTGCTTGTGTCTTTTGTTACCATGGATTTTTTTCTCAATTGTTTGTTCTAATTTATAGATTTGAATGGTTCTTGTCAGTTCTTGGTGTGTACATTTGAATGCAGAGCTGTTAACTTGTGCCAATACTAGGTTAATTGAAAGACCTTAGGCTCATTTTGTTTTCTTAATCCTATTGCATTCAGGCTAATGTTGTTTGCTTGCAAGGGTATTAAGTGAACTTTGTTCTTATTTGCATTATTTCATACCATCCTTAGATGTTTATCTGATGTGTGATAGGATTTGAGCTTATGCAACTTCATGTCATATATTTGTTAAGTGCATATATGGAGGTTATTTGAACTTGTCATAGTGTTTAGAATGAAGATCAACAACATCTCTTATCTACCCTACCATTCCTTTTGATCCTTTTTTAACTAGATCACTCTATCTTTATAAATATCCATCTTAGATTAGTTCTTGATCATAATTCACCATTCTTATAATAACATACTTAATAGTTTGCATAGATAAACTATTTGGCCATGGTGGATCCCAACCACCAAACATTATAAATATTGTGAATTATTCCACTTGATTTCCCTCTATTCCATTAATAGATAACAAGATTATCACAACCTACAATTCATGCGCTAAATTCCTAGAATTCTAAAATGAGAAGTGTTCTTGAACACTCTAGGCACCTATGATACCTATTTAGGCATCAATAACATGTTGATATAATGAGATAATATTAGAGTAATTATAGATCCATATATTATTGAATAAATTTACATGAACTTTCCATCAAACATAACAAATTTTTTGCACTTTACAATAAAAATAAATGTTGTTAAATCTTCACTAATCAAACAAATAAAATATACATATAGTTAACCATGTCAACAATGCCATTCCCTTTACAAACAATAAAATTCCAAGATAAAAGGTAAATATCATAATGAAAACCATTTTATATAAGGTTAGAGACATATAGGTTATAATATATCTTATAATATGGGAAGTGATAGACACCTAATAATTACTTTTGCAAAAAAACATATCTCAAAATTTTATAGGGTACATTTTAGCTAGTATAATCCAATGCCAAGATATTTATTTCAAGTGACCATACCCAACATATTAGTGAAACATATAACCATAAATGATATAAAAATTAAACACTTTAGTTCATGTAACCATACTAGGGCAATTTAGAGTCAACAAACATCTCATACAACAATATTGTGTATATACCCTTACACATATATTGGTGTATATACATAGGGATGTATATAATGGTGTAAAAATTAATAAAAAAGTTGTAAAAAATTCACATTCATCATTATTTTCCACACATAATACCATCATAATTTTCAAGGAAGTATTTTCACCTAGAAAGCCCACTAACATGATTTATGCAATGAGAATAACCTTAAACAAGAATACCCACAAGGAATAAATTTTTATCATTGCAATGGAATCATCCACTAAATTCATCTATCGACACTAAAGACTATTAAACTTCCAAATCACATTCCATACAACATACATATGCATTTTGAAATAATGTTACCATCAAACATAACTCATACCCTTTTTTTCTATATTAATTTTTCATAGAGAGAGATAAAAGTATAAATCAATGCCTAGTCAAGTTTTAGATCTAAAGAAAGGGAAGGACATGCTTATAAATTCAAACTATATGGTAAATGAAAGGTATGTTAAACCCATTTAAGCCACCCTAATGAACAAGGAATGCCCTATCTGTGCCCAACATATCTTTTTTTATATTTGGAGAAGCCTAGGGTTGCCCACGTCGACCAAAATGGCTCAAATAAAAGTGTATTCCAAATCTAACTTCTAGGAAAAATAAATGGGCACCATATCCTCATATCTTATACTAAACATATGTGGAGGTTATAGGTCAACCAAAAGTCTACTAAAAATGCAATATTCCAAGTCTAATAATGGCACCAAGTGTAGAAACTCATTTAATCATTAAGTGCTTGACAATGTTTAATATTAACATCCTTACCCTACTTGTTTATTCACCATTTTGTTAACTTGAAATATATATAAGAGCACTAAAATTTAACTTGAAACTACTAAAACATCATTCAATCATCCTTATTTTTATTATAAACTCATATCAACCCAATTCCATTCATTTGTCCCTATGGAACATGATTGCGTTAGGTTAGACATGGATGCACTACAACCTTATCCACTAATGTAGCCTTGTTCCTTGTGCTCTAAAGGAAATTTTTATATTAAAGGCATTTAATTTTACCCATCATACACATTTAACAAGGTTGAAAATGAAAATATTTCAAATATACTCCTATATAATCACATCAAGGCCTCTCAAAGCATCATCTAACAATTGAAAACTCTACTGCACATTGAGTAATAGAGAACTATTTCTTCTAATTCTAATTCTAAACATACTAAAATTCATATTTAAATTCTTTTTTTATTATTATAGGTCAATAGCACTCATTATCAATCAATTAAAGAAATATATCTTGTTTCATTCATATAAAAAATTCAAGATTCACACTCACTCTAGGATGGATAACTACATCAGCTTGAGGCCCTTTTGGGCTATGTAGGAAACACTTAGGTTACACGGGGTTTTATGAGGGCAGTTCAACTATTCCACTTACCTGATTTCATATTTTTTATTTTTATTCTTATTAAGTTTATTGTGTAGGAGTTAGGACTTTTAAAATTTATTTTGTGCATAAAATCAAGACATGTAATAAAAAAATAAACCCTCACAGATAGATGCATGCACCCAAATCTTAAAATTAGTTACAGAGTCAACCAAGACATGATCAAAATCTTCAAATAAGGTCACAATATAACATTATTATCCTAGTGTGACCATTTCCTATCACAATTTGAATTCCTAATTTAGTTATGACACAAGTGATAGGTATTTTTAAGCATTTTCCATTCATAGTCAGCCTCCACAGTCAACATAAAATCAACTTGATCTAGGTTTGCATTTATGTTTGTCAATTTACTATTTTTAGCTCATTTTTAATTTTGTAAATTTTGTATTCTAAATTTAGATATGTATATTTATATATATAAATCAATTTTTAATAGTTTATTTATTCTTATCATTTCATTGTGAAATAAAAAATAACATTAAACATTTTGTTGAAACCATATTTTATTTATAACATTGTTTGTTGTTTGCTTGACTTTTATCTTATGATTTCATATATTTTTTTGTAAGATCCTCACACTAAAATAAAATATCATTAAACCTTGGATATAAATGTAAAACTACTAGCCAATATTTTTGAACCTTAGAATAATATGAAATTAAATAAATTATCTTATCACCTTGAATAGACATCTGACACAAAAGATCTTTATTTTGACCTCAGGTTTATTATTTTTTATATCCATACACACACATATTTCATTTTTTCTCTATATTTTTTATTTACTTATAATTTGTTTAAGAGACTATGTTCTTTAAATTTTATAACTACTCAGTGACTATTGTTACAAGTTACATAGTGATTTGGTCTATTGACACCAAGGTGTGAAGGGTACTACCCCAATACTCACATCCATCATACAACAATAAACATGAAGTTTAGTTTTCAAGTATCTCATGGTATATTAAATCATGAAGCAAACAACAAAGATAATTATAAAGTACATTATGCATAAAATTATCATCCTACTCCTATACATGCAAATCCACTTGATAACATCATTGGTATAGTTATAAGTAAACAAGCATCACATCATATGATTACATTTTATGATAGTGAAGCTGTTGATGATCATTCATATAGACATGCAATATTTATTGAAGCATAAGTTGAAAATCAATAAAGACATAGTTTTATGATTTAAAATGTATCAAGTGAAAATGTATGCACCATAACAACACTCTATTCTATTTTTTATATAGATCAATATTTACAAGATACTTCTAGATTTGTCAAAACATTTGATGGTCATATACATGATAATATTTGGAATATAGTTATACCTTTACAAGTGGGATCTCTCATAGTTCCCACTCCATTTTTAGTTATACCAAGTACATGAGTATTTGATATACTATTAGGATGTCCTTGGATACAAAAAATTAGTGAAATGCCTTACAATGGAAAAATATCTCAAATATATTCATGCTAATCAACTGATCAATCAAAATTCCAAGAAGCCAATATGAATATCCTTTGGAACCAATGATATTTAATCCTCTTAGATAATAGTTTCCTCACACATACATTGAGAAACATGGTAATTGAATAGTCTATAAAAATATTTAAGATTATGATTTGGATATTCCAAATCATATTACATAATCAATTTCTCCATTTATTAGTGAGCATGAACATATTACATAATCAATTTCTCCATCTATATGTGATCATGATATAGTTACACATGATCATAATCAGGTAATTTAAAAAATCATGATACATTATCCTAGGTATAAAGTGTGACTTAAAAGGTCTTCATCTCATAAGGTACCACATGTTATTCAGATAGCTTCACTATAGTTATAAGTAGTTATATCTTCTCCTATTATACATGAGGATACAAGTTTACATGGGTATATGAGTTGAAATTAAAATAATTATATTACAACATATGACTCTTATTTAGATTTAGAGGCACATTCAATTGGCACTTAATCTTCACAGGAAGTCATTCATTCACATCATGCCATGGGATATATATACATGCCCATCACTAATATAATTGGTTAACTACTTAGATTTTCATTTGTACATAACTTATTTTCATTTTAATTCATGGCTACTTATTCTATCCTTTATCCAAGAATTATTATATCCCTTGGATGTACTTTTAAATTTGCGTACTTTCCTTATTAATTTTCAAAACTAATTTGAACAATCCTAAACAATTATCTTACATTTCTTTCAACTGTGTTCTATCCACTTGCTTACTATTGCATATCTATCATGTCATGGTTTCCTTTGCATTTTCATGATCACATTTTTTAAATCTTATGTGATACCACATAGTATTTTAACCATTGAGGGGCATGAACATCCTTATCTATATTGATATAATTCTTTTACACATACATTGGGGGCATATTGCTTACCCTGCTTTTTACCATACTATGCTACAATAACTTGTTAAGGATTTTAGAATCCCTCCCCCTACATATATTTTCTAAGATTTTATTTTTATCAATTTTCAAATATTTTTAATAAAAATTAAAAACATTCAAATAAAAAAAATTTCAAAAAATAATTCAAATATTCCCAAAACAAACAAATAAATAATTCAAAATCAGGATCTAAATAGAAAAACATTTTTCTTTGTTGCTAGTTTATTTATTTATATATGTTATTTATTTCATGTATAGTAGATAACATATCTAAATTTTTAAAACACACTAATTTTCATGAGGTATTTTAGTGTGATACAAGACATATTTTTACATGGTTCTCTGATGTCATGCTTCCATTTTTACCCAATAGCCTTGCTAAAATGTGGGCATCTCTTCGTTTCCTATGAAAATTTCAACAAGTTATTTATATCCACAACATCTCTACCATTTTGAGATATATATCATAATTTTTTTTTATAATAACTCATACTTTACATTGTGTTACATGGATATTTTATTTTTTAACAATGACATTGATAAATATGGTTGATGCAATCTAGTTTAATTTTCTCTATGTTTCTCTTTACATTCTCACTTTACTACATGATAAGATAGAATTTTATTTATTTTTATGTGTGTCTCTTGGCCTTGAATGTGAAGTATATACATGTTATTTTGTATATGGAATCATCATGCCATTTGAGTGTGACCCTTGGCTTTGTGTGTTTATGCGACATTCACATGTTCCTTGTATGTGGCCTTTAGGCCTTATACATGAAAGTTTATATAAATTGTGTGAAATTTTATGAAATTTATTATCTATTCATTACTTGTTACTATGGTTTCATTGTTCATATCATCTATTAATTCTATTATATACTCTACTCTTTTGCCATGATAGATATAATGCACATCCTACTTATGTGCTTTAATGCTATATCTAGTTAACACATATTTCATAAGTAAATAAATTATATATTCCATATTATGATGAAATAAAATGAAAATATAAAAATATGATACTACATAATTACATATTTCATAGTGCTCTTTTGAGATTAGTGACTAGTAGACTATGCCTATCATCTCAAAAGGGCAAAATCACAATGGGATTGTCTTGAGAAGTCAAGCCTTCAAGAGAAGATTCTATATTTATGAAACTATATAGTTTTTAAAATATAATATGATACATATTTTTTATATTATGGGGGCATGTGAAATGCATGTACACTCATTCCTACACTAAATGTTCACATACACTTGATGCATATTGGTCATTTGTAAAATAATTACAATTGAAAGTTACAATTTGAAAATAGTTACAAGTTCAAATGGAATTTAATATAAATGTGGAAAAAATATAAGGGTCATGATATTCATTCATATTCATGTTTCTAAATGAAAAATTTCAAATTTATCAGGTTCAAAAGTTTCAACAGTGTGAAGTTTCAAATAGAATCTACATTCATCTAAGGCGGTGTGATTCATCTCATTTTGTAAGTGGGCCACATTATAATTTAATGAAACTAAATGTCTATGGTTTCACTTTTTATACCAGAGAAAGACACATTTTATAATTCCACCTCTTCATTTTTTTTACAAATTACTCTACATAGTCAATTGAGAGTTAGAGCATATAATCTTTCCAATTCAAGGGATTTCAAAGGTTTTCAAATTGAGATTTGATCACTCTAACTTCACCAAAGTTTTGAAATTTATGCAAATACATCAATAAGGGGTACACACTTTTCCATTTTCAAATGTTATAGAACAACTAAGTTACATACTATTTTAGGTGCATACTTTCCTTACTCTCTTTTCAAAATAAAAAAATTGAAATTTTTAGATTTTCAACTTTTAAATATGGATAGTAACTAATTTATGTGGTATTTTTAAATGTTTTGCATTGAGGCATCTTACACAACCAAGTTTCACATTAAAAGGAAAAGTGTGTATACACACTTAGGTTTGAATCTCATTTAATCTAGTAATTTCACTTTTTTGCATCACTATAATAAAGTGGGGAAGTTGTAGATACTCAAATTTAATCATTAAGTGCTTGAATTGTTTAATCTTGACATCGTTACCCTGATTGGTTTATTATCCATTTTATTAAGTTGAAATCTACATGGGAGAATTAAATATTATAAAAAAATATTTTAAAAATACTCAAAATATCATTCAAGTATTCCTATTCTAATTAAAGACTCCTGTCAGCCCAGTTCTAGTAGCCTTTATCTTTTTGGGAAAAGATTGCACTAAGTCAGATAGGGTCATACTATGGCCTTGTCCACTAGTGTGGACTTGTTCTTGATGCCCCAAAGGAATTTTTTTAAATTTGATATGTTGAATATTACCCCTCTTATGATTTTAGCAAGGTCAATTAATGGAAATGTTTCAAATATATTCTTATATAAGCACATCAAGGGCTCTCAAAGTATCATCAAGAAACCACTTGAAAATTCTACTACACATTGAGCAAAAGAGCACTATTTCTTCCAATTCCAATTATGAAACATTCTAATAGTCATAGAAAAAGTTTTAAATTATTTTATTATAGATCAAGGGAACTCATTATAAAGACTTTAAATTAATTTTTTTTTGTAATATTCATATATCGAATTCAAGATTCACACACTCACTCTAGGAGAGATAACTACATTGGCATGGGGCCCTTTTGGGATATGTAGGTAACAATGAAATTACATGGGCTTTTATGAGGGTTGATCTATTATTACCCTTACCTAATTACCAATTTTTTAATTTGATTTATTGTACATGTGTTAGGTTTTGTATTTTTTTAGTTTTATACATTGAAAATCATAACTAGGCAAACATTAAACCCTCTAGATTATAAAATAAATTGTATGGTCAAATAAGACATGAATATAATAAACATACAAGGCCAAAATTTGGCCTTGTCCTCTAGTGTGGCCTTGTTCTAGCATAGTTTGAATTCCTAATTTTGGTTACAACATAGTTCACAGGTCTTTTCATGTAGTTTCCATTCACAACCAACCTGAAATCAGTTTGAGCTAGGTTTGCATATATGTTTTTAAATTACTATTTTTAGTTATTTCATAATTATATAAATTATATATTTACATTCATATATGTATATTTATGTAAATCAAATTTTTTTTAAAATATTTTATATGTTCTTATCATTTCATTTTAAAATAAAAATAACATTAAACACAAAACTTGAATATTGCATCCCAAAAAAAGACCCCACAAATTTCATACCAAAATCCATGCATAAGGCCAAATTTTGTCATGGATTCATTCTCTAGGTTGGACACTCCTTGACATCATAGTGAAGTCAAAAATAAAAACCCTATCATTTATCATAAATAACTAGAATTCAAAACCTTGTACACTTATTTTAAGGTTTAGATGGGCCAAATTTAAATGGAAATAAATCCATAGTTGTTATTTCATAAAATTAAATCTATATTAAAAATCCTTCAGTTTTATGACCTTCCATGGAGTACCCAAGGTCATTATTTCATACTAAGTTTGAGTCACTTAAAATCTAATCTAAAGTTTCCAATTACCAAATATCAAGAGATAGCTTACAGGTTGCATAAATTGAATGAACATGATTAGACACAATAACCTAAAAGTGATAATTACATGTGGTTCCATTTTTGAAGTATTTGATATGTAGGTAATGCTCAATCATTCAATAGGGAGTTGTTGGTGTCAACTCAGCCCACATTTATTGCCCCTTTTCATGCTTAATTATATTGTTGAAAGTGGACATACAATTTCAAGTAAAGGAGATATATTTAAATGAGATGCATACATAATCAAACATTAATATCACACATAAACCTGAAAGACAAGTAATTGCATCTATCTGTATCAAAATAAATAAGTAAAATATATAGAGAAATTACCTTCATACATGGAACATAATGTATAATGGTGTATACACATAATATTTTTAAACTTTATCAATTAATGATGCTTTTTCTCTTGTAGAAACCCATTGATTCTTAATCTATTTGAGTGCACGCCTTAAAGGGTACACCTAAAATAGGGTGGGTAGACCTTTGGTTCTTCACAATATTGTTGTTACCTATAACACCACCTAAAACCAATACAAACCCATCCTATATATTTACCTAATATTTGACACCTCACTCACACAGTTATCTAAGTAATTCACCACCTCAAAATAACCCCTACCTAAGCAAAACCTATTTTTACCATTTATGGAACACAGTCAAATGGGTCAACCTAGTTCTGGGAATAGTGCATGTTATGGGACTCAGTTAGCCTAGGCCAACTTAGTTTGGGATCTAATGACTCTATTTTCCATCTAATAAGGTTTATTGGGCCAACCACATCATCTAAAATTATAGATGGTCTTAGGGTCAAATTAGGATATATATACCCCTCTTTCACCTCATTTATAATAGATATAATCATTCATTTATTTTTCTTTATCTGCATTTCTACTATTTTACTTGAGGAGTCATTTCTTAGAGTTTTATACTTTTTGTAGGAGAACCTTTATCTTGTGAAATACTGAGATTCACTATGAGGTCCTTGGCCATAGTATAGTCTATTGCACATCATTATATTATTCAAAAATACACAAAAAAACTCTTTTAAAGCACCATTAGCCAAGGGAAAGGTTCAGGCTTGATAGGTTCATCTTTAAGTTAAGTATTCCTAACTCTTACTCTTCTATTTTAGTTGATAGGTTTGCATTAATAATGAATGTATTGTATCTCCTTTATTAGGATTACCTATACATTGAATTAAGTAGAGTTTTACTTTGCATGTTTGTTTTTTATGTTTATCCTCCATTTATGCCACAAGATTTAATGAACACTAGATTAGATTTAATTTATCGTTATTATTATTAGACCTAGCTAGGGTTATTGTGTGGTGTTACTTGACTAAAGGCTTTAGAACCCTTTATATCCATATTATATGATAATATATCCCTTAGGTAGGTTTAATGAATCCATATTGGTCATGACCCTAATTTAGTTAGTTTTTTAATCTTCTCTGAGTTAGGATTGATTTGTAGAAAAACTTCACTTTTCTCTTTCATATATTTTGGTAAACCCAACATGAACTACCCCTTGAAGATTTTTAATTTTCATATCTATATTAATGTATTAGTTCTATCGATTTAGTATAAAAGTGTGTCTAAAAGTGTCAATACTCCATCAATATAATCAACTTAATTTAACTCTATGTGCAGGTCATTTCTTCTACAGATAGTTAGATCGATCTAATTGACCTAATTATATACTATTTTAAGGTCATTTTCTACTTCATCAATCTGATTGGCATAGTTAGATCATAATCCTACAAGTCTTCCAACTGAGGTGAGCTTGTCGATCTTGTTCAACTCTATACGATCATTATTTGCATCTTATCTCACTAGATTGATGCTATCGATTTAGATTTTTATCTTATCTTTTAAATTTTATAAAAATTTATAATTATACTATTAGATCTATTTTGTCAACATAATTCTTTTGATTATTGTAATTATTTAGCTTTATATAAACTCAGTCAACTGGTTCAACTTTATTTTAACATTCTAACTTGTGGGTGTAAACACTCATCTGGATAACACATTTTAAAAACAATAATTCAACATCTTCAATACACTACTACATCGGTTTAATCAACTTCATCTTAATTATCAAGTTCATTCTAACCAACCTAGTTATTTCCTTTTCTCAAATTTATTTTCCCTCTATTTTTATATAAAACTGTAACCTTATAGTAATCCAATTAGACTAGCTCAACTTAGTTATATAATTGATTTTTACCTAAGAAAATGCAATCAACTTGCTCGATTGCATTTTTTGGATTGTTTTTTGATAAAAAGATTTGACAAAATTATCTATATTTTATACTGTTTGCATATTGGGTCAACCCAATCGACGTAGTACTTGTGTATTTTTCAAGCAAAGGAAATTAACAGACATTGATAGTAATTAATTGATTTTTCATTTATTTGCTTGCTTGCTTAGATTAGTATACATAATATAAGTAGGAAGGTTAATTTATTAAAATAATCACAAAAATTACTACCAAATCATAAAAATATCAAATAAACATTTAAACACTTCTACCCAAGTCTACATACTTGGATCTCATCACCAAGGAGGAAGCTGATTTAGTTTAATGGTTGAATATAAATACATGGTTGATGGTATATTGATAAAGCACCTAACACCCTTATCACTATTAAATTGTGAAATGAGGGGGTAGGATCTAATACCAAACACATACAATCACCAATACAAATCCCTTTCATCCTTAACAAACTTGAAACCAAATTTAGCTTACCTCTTCTTAGTTCCTTTGCAAAGCCAAATGCCTTATCACATTTTAAATCATAATTTCAAATCGATAAGAATATTATCTTAATATAATAGCACTTACATTTAAATATTATTGCTTTTTATTTACCAATTATATTTTTTATTGTAAAAATTATATTAGTTAGTGTTGGTATAAGGTTTGTGTTTTGTAATACAACTATATCAACCCAATCAACCTAGTTTCATGTGTGTTCAACTTCTTTCTCTACACATAACTATCTAGTCATCTAGATTTATAACATTTCATTTTTTCCCTACCTAGAAAACATATTCAACTCATTTGACTCAATTTATTATAGTCTATTCTATTTTTTTCCCACAAAACATAATCAACTTGTTCTATTGAGTGTCTTAGAGACTATTCTATTTGTTTTATCACAAAACACAGTCGACCTCTTCAACTCAGTCTCTTATGGGCTATTATGTTTATTTTCTTATATAACACTGTTAACCCATTTGACTATGTTTCCTTCTTGTTGTTTTGTTTATGTTCTTATAGAATACAATCGACCCATTCAACCTAATATAATAATCATTTCTCCTTAGTTTTAGTAAATGTTTAATTTCCCCATTTCATCATGAAACATTTATATGATAATGCCATTGAGAAAAATAAAACCAACATGATGAACTTCACCAATCCTAACAAACATATTAAGCCACATTTTATGATAACTAACCTAGATCAAAGTAACATCCATGTTACCACTAAAACTACCAAATAGGAAAATCCTCCTTATTTTAAGTCACTTAATCCCTTATTTATGAAAATGGTAGAAAATGAAAATGATCTTGAATATACGAATGAAATGATTCTTTTCATCAATGAAAATCCTCAACATAGAGGTAAGGATCTTTTAGTCATTTATAACATGATGATGGGACCTCATTTAGAGAACCCCATTCACCTTCACCTAGATTTCCCATAGGATTTGGGGAAAGTTAATTAATGATTTCGTTCACACCTTTACCCTCCATAATGTCTCTTTATAACATTATGACATCATCTTCAATGTCTTCTTTCACCTCCATGCTCAACATTTGTACTAACATGATTGGTGTATCTTTTAGTGGGCCTACCCAAACATACACACTAATACCTAATTTCATTCAATAGTTAGTATTTATCATGGTGTTACCCCTTCTCATGCCAATAATACTTCTCATTCCAATAGTACATCCACACTTATTAACACCTCATAATAAATAATGCATCCTAATTTTCTAATACTAGTCAAAATAGTACTCAAACTAATCAATTACTATTAAAAATTCTTAACCAAATTGATAACTTTCAAACCAATAATGCATATGTAAAACCATTTATTTCATCTCTAAAATCAACCTCAACATACTCAATGGGGAACACCAAATCCTAATTCCCCCCACCTACCCTTAGGTACGCACAAATTAACTTTATACCTCAACCCCCACTTATTAATAAAACTATTAAACACTTAAAAAATGAATCTATTGTAAATCAAATTATAAACATTGACATAGGAGGTATAATTCCCAGTAACAATTAACATGGGTCTACAGATTCTACCTTGCACTTAAATTTTTTTGGAAACCTATACAAAGATTGGGTTAAACTTAATAAATTCACTACCACCAAAATCTTAGCCAAAACCCTCTTTAGAGATGCTCTAGATTAGTATAATCAACTTAAAATCCACTCCATCACTAGTTTAGAGGAATTGGTCAATGCATAGTTTTAAGAATTCCAAATTAATGACCATCTTGAAAACAAGTTAGCCAATTTTATCAATTATAAACAATAAGAATCTGAAATGACACAAGTTTTCAATAAGTAATGGAAAGCCTTGTCTTTTAAATCTGGGCATAATATGGTAAAGTAAAACCTCTTCCATTTATTCATTAATGTTAATCATATTAAATTATAGTAATGTGTTACGACTCTTTCCCCAAAATTTTAGGAATAGGCCCTTGACTAAGATAAACATCAAGATTTCCTTATATATTAATTTGAACCTTCGCACCCCTAACATGAACTTGCATGCTTGTAAAAGATAAAAAACAACATGAAAAAAATGATGGTGTTACAGATACTTATGATTTCATACACACTATCCAATCCATAACTCTAAAAACTATAATGGACCATGTTCCTCCAATTCTAACTAATAAAAATTCTCATCCTAGTTCTTCATTGCCTCAATAACATCATATTAATGAGAACAAACCGCTTAAATTTAAAAGTGTATTTCATGACCTTCACCATGAGATCTTAACCTTATACATCTTATGAGACACTGGTATGATCCCAAGAATTTTTTTTCGATTCATGTGAGTTGGGTTCATTCTCATGAAACTTGTTGCCAATAAAGAAATCTTTCTATGGAATATTTATTTGGACCCAAATTTGACCACGAATAACTTATATGTAAATGTCAACAAGCCAATGAAATAACACTTAAATCTCATGAAACCAAAAATAAAAATGAAGATTTAAATAAAGCTAATTCTCATATACCTATCTATAAATATCTTCTTCCTAGCCATTAATATAACACTAATTAACCTATCCCTACCAATAATAACATCTAAAGTACCATAGATCCTAACACTAATGATGAGAATATGGTCAACATCAATAATATGAGGATAGTAGTTTCTTATATTGAGCAATACCCGACATATAACCATCATAATTCTTTGAAGTTATGCATTGTTCAAGATACTTACCCATCACATATCAAAGAATTGGGGCATGTGGAACTAACAAACACACAAGTATCACCTCCAACAATGAAAATATTTAAGACTTATCATATAATTGATATAATTTATACTCTTCTTCCAATAAATATACCCCAATTAATCCCTCAAAATTCACATCAAGTTTTTTCCATTCAAACACAATAAATAATTAAAGAACTAACTACATCACCTAAGATAGATTAACCTCTAGTTCAACTAAACCTAAAATAAAAATTCATTATCAACACAAATTTCAGGGTGCATCTAACCTCTGTCAACAAATTTATTACAACATTATCTACCTTTATCCAATAATCCTCTAAAGGGTTATGACAAATGGGATCCTATAGCATAACTTTCTCATATTCCATTCCAAATTCCTTTCTTAGAACTTATGATAACTTACCCTCATCATTGTAATTGACTAATTCAATTACTAATTGAGATGAACATCCTTCATCCTCCACCCATGGGGTAAGAAGTTACATTATCAGGATATGGAGATAACATTATCCAATAATGTGAATAAATGTCTATCCATATTTATGAAACAATATACACTTCTCTTTCACTCAAATTTCCTTTCTCTTTCATGAATCTTGATAAGATATTCCTTCATATAGATGACCCCATTATCTTCATTAGCATACAAATAGGACATATACAAGTAAACGTGATTTAATTGATGAAGAATCAAAAGATTGTGTTTCTATTGATTTTATTAAAACAATTAGATATTCTGAATGTAATCTCAAATCCATGTAAAGAACAAGTCAAGTATATGATAAAAGATAAATGCCTCTATTAGTTTATGTTTGGATTATTATCATCATTTACTCCATCACTGTTCATGTTAAAGTTATGATATTTAACTTTCCACTTTCTTATAATATATTACTTGGTCAACCTTGGACACATTGCATGAGAGCATTTGCCTCATCTACATGCCAATGTGTTAAATTTACCTATAATTGTGCTATTTGTAAGTTTCAATGTGACATAAACCCTTGAAATTTTGAACAATTCCAAGAATGAGGTGTTTTCAAAATACCTATCCTTGAAACTTTGCCTAGCATTATATTTCACAAATCACAATTTTTTAATTATCCTATCAACTCTACTCAAGGTTATAATGATCATCTTGAATTAATAGGAAGCATTTATCCTAACCTTTTAGACTTAGATGATAATGAACCAGATGAGATAAGTTTAAAGATTAAAACTTCTTATCTCTCTCATAACAACCATCCTCAATTACCTCCTTCTCTCCAATCTCACTCCCATAAAAAACCTTTAGATGAAATATCAGCTACCCTAACTAAAACTACACATTCTATTCAGCATGATTCTTCAACTGTTAAAATAGTTGATGCATGTATTATTGACTTATATACACCTAATTATGATGATAAATATTATATAGATGATCCATTTTAGAAATATTTATTCAAGTTAAAAATACAAATGTGCTTAGATATCATTCTTCCTTACTGTAGTCTCTCAATTTTATTTCTATAGTTCATTCTCTTACTATAATAAATAATATTAGTTTTTCCTCTGATGTTCACAAGTCATAAATGAAGCACACACTCACTACACCTCTAATCACTATTGAACCTCTCAAGAGTGTTCTTATGGAATATGCAATGATATGACCTTACCATTTTGATAGATTATATGATCTTTCTAGTTTAATTCCTCCTCAGATGTAATCCAATTTTCTTCACTCCATTGTGAAGCTGGCCATGCATATGGTTGGCCCTAGTTCATATCCCACTCCATCTTATTCCATTCTTAGTGATGACATTATACCATTACCTATGCTCAATCCTCTACCAACACAATGGAAATATGATCCATATTGTGATATCCATAGATCTAGTCATTGGACCAAGGATTATCGTACACATCAGTAAAAACATGCATTTTCCTCTACTACTTCATCTAGTAGATCTTCACTGTCTACTAATAGATGCATTTGTTTCTTTCATGGTGTGCACCAAATTTTAGATTTATGAAATATTACTAAACTCATAACTAAAACCTTAAACTTAATTAAAACAATAGGAATGGATAAAATATGAAAATAAGAACAAATAGAACATGTTTACCATCCTTTTTACCTCCTTATGCCTCCATTCCAGGATTTGCACTTGGATTGTTTGATGTCCAAACTTGAAATATTTGATTGCTTAATGAGAGTTAACAATGGATTCCAAGTGATTATATGTGGTTGATAGTGGATTTAAATACATTAAATAGATATTATGGATGAAATCAAGGTAATGGATTTATGGATTTCCAATCTAAGTTTACCATAACCCAAGCATGGATTTTTATAGGAAGGTGGAGGGAGTTTTAGGAAATTTAAAATTATTTAGAAGTCTGTAGTTTAGAGCCTTATTTAATTTTATAGGCTATTATATAGTTTTATAGGTTTATTAATTGGTTTAGTGGATAATAGGGGGATTAAATGGGAGTTAATGAGGTTTAGGATTCATATTGATTTAGGAATGGCTACGGTGGTAGGGTAGCTAGTGTGGTAGTTGAATAAATATGAATTTAAAATTAGCTAGTTGGTTTAGGGAATATGTTAGTAGGTAATAGGATTTATTATAGGTTCAATGGGGAGATTTATTGGTTTTAGGATAGGGTTTATGGGATATAGGAATTGGATGGGGATTATTAGACTATTTATCAATTTAGCTAGGAAATATACAAATTGAACTAAATTAGAGAAAATTAGTATCATTAGTATAATTAGCAAGATGAGCATAATTTAGTGCATACATTTGTCCCTCTTTGAAAGGGTATTACAAGTGGAGTGAAGTGAAAGGAGTAATGGTCTTAAAATAAAAACTATAATTTTAGATAGTGTCAGATGTTGGTAGGATATGTGTCATATGTTAGTAGGATATGATTCCCCCTTAAAGGAGCATACGGGGAGAACCGAATCAGATGGTCACTCGAATAGAAATCCTAGGGTAGGATAAAATAAGGATGGTAAAATGGGGTTGGGATGCCCCAAGACATAGATATGGTTAAAAATTCCCCAAGTGACAAGGGGGTAAAGTAGCTCTGTTGTTATGGTTTTTAGATAAATGACCAATGTTTAGAAAGTTTTTTTCGATTAATAAGATGAAGTTGATTTAGAGGAGATGGGTTCAAGCTAATGATAATCCCCATAATAACAACACATTCTAGGGAAGGCTTAAATATGGATAAAAGAGATAAAAGTTATTGATTGATGATAGGGAGCTACTTTACATAATATTTGGGACTTAAATATGATGTGATTATTGAGTGACTAATCTGAGGATAGGACTGTGATGAGGGATGCATGGTGGTTGAGCTATCCCTAGGCAAAAAGGTGAGAATAGGTGTTATCTACATAGTCTGAAAAGACCTCAGTCTAATGTAGTTATGACTTTGGATGATGTTGGATGATGGGTAAAGATTATGCCCTTCACTCTGCCCTACATGAGTGAAAGAGGAAAAATTGATGAAATGAAGGTGATTGAGTAAGTTGATAGGGTTTAGATGTGAAAAGGGCATTTTGGAGGTAAAGGGGTGATGGGTTGGGGGGATAATTAGGTTTAGGTAGGATGGGGATAGATGAGATGAGACAATTGATAGGATTAGCGGGATGGGTGGCAATTTGGAAGCCAATGATAATATTTTCAATCCTTTTTTAAATAGTAAATAATTTAACCATGTGCCAGTGACATGAGAACTCCAAGTCATATTAGGATAGATGCATGGGGAAATATATTTAAGAGATGACATTTTCCAAATAAACATTTAGATGTCACTCATACCATCGTTGTTCCCATGAGAGCTATCAAAATAAAATAAAATATACACAAAAGGTTATAAAAACTAATAATCAAACAAGACATTTTTATATGTACATAGAAAATTTAAAATACAACACTCAATCACATAATACAATCAAAGATAATATGGACCAATAATACCAATGCTAGAAGGGATATTTACATGGATAGAAAAATGACTTAAGGATGATTATATACAATGGACTTAATGATGATGTTGAGGCTTTAAATAGGGTATGTGGTGCCAAAATTTTTGTTCATATCAAGACAAGATTTAAACCAAGTTACAAAATGGGGGTCATGATTACCCTTTGGGGATCAATGTCATAGTGTATGCTTTAAAACTTAGAAAATAAAACTTTTATATGTTGTGACCCTCCATAATGACTATTATTAGTGCGAAGGTGTAGATCAGAGGCTTAGTGACAACAATGGATGAGTGGTGATGGGATGTTGTTTTAAGGCTAAAAGGGATACACACTTGTTAAAAAAGATTTTGGGAAGCAATAATAGGAATGATAAGGATATGATGGGACTTGGGGAGTCATATATCAGGTTTGGATAAGTGATTTTAGGGATCCCTCCAACAAATAGCCTTTTGACAAGCCATGTCTTTTCCTTTAGTGGGAAGTAGGTGTCTTGCATTGCTATTTAAAAACCATATGATGGATACACACTATTGAGACCAAGGCCAAGGCTAATTTACCATGATGCTAGGAATCAAGTTTCATCATGGTAATTTCCTAAGGTGTTAGTGAACTAGTTTTCACCATTGGATATATATTTTTTAGACTAGTGGGAGGATGGGATGGGTGGATGGATTGGATATGGGATGTCCCATAGATGGAAGATGATGAAACTTGGTTAGGTATATAATTATTTTAGATGCATGATGTTTATAGTATCATCAAATTATTCTTCATTGAGCATGGCCAATTTATATGCATGTGATCCAAACTTGGCAACAATGATATAGGGACCTAACCAATTGGATTCAAACTTTATTTTCTTATCTCTTTCTAAATTGGAATTTTTATAATTCTCTTTCAATACTAAATCACCAAATTCAAAATCCTTAGACTGGATCTTCTTATGGTATTGGCCTTTGAGTTTATTTTGATATGCTCTTAGGTGATCCATATATTTTTTATGCTTCTCATCAAGAAGTTCCAGTTCTTATAGACATTCCTACCTATAATTATGATCGATGATAATACCCCTTAGTGAGATTCAAAAGGAGGGTAGTTCCACTTTTACTAGAAAAATTTCTTCAATCCCATCAACTAAGGTATACAAATTTTCCCTAGTAGGTGTGTAGACACTTGTACGATAAGACCACAAAGCTAGATATAGTTGTGTGTGCCAGTTTTTGCTTGCTTGATTAAATATCTTCTTCATAATTTTGATGAGGGTCTTATTAGTTTTTTATGCTTGTTTATTTCCTTGAGGATAATAAGGAGAGGAAAAATGCTATGTGATGTGATATTTTTAACACAAGGCCTCAATTTCCTAATTCTTAAATGATTTTTCATTATCTAAAATGATGTTGGTAGGTATACCAAAATGGTAAATGATCTAATTGAGAATAAATTTAGATATTTGAAGGCCTATTTTATAAGTAAGTGGAATTGCCTCTACCCATTTATTAAAATAATTCATTTCCATGATAATAAATTTGTGGCCATTGGATGAAGTTAGACTAATCTTGCCAATTAAGTCAAGGTCCTGTATGGAGAATAACCATGGACTCATAATAGGTTGTAACTCTTATATATGAGAGTTAATGAGGTTTCCCTATTTGTGATAGTCCATGCATTTTCACACATATTGGCAAGAATCCTATTCCATCATTGGCCAATAATAGCTAGTTCAAAGGAGTTTTTTGGCTAGGGCCATTCCACTGCTGTGACCACCATAGATACCATCATGAACTTCTTTGATCACCTAATAAGACTCTTATAATGTCAAACACCTCAACAAAGTTTCATCATAGCCTCTATGATAAAGTTTACTACTAAATATGGTGTATGAGGAAGTGTGATGAATAAAGGCTTTATGTTGGTGGTGGTTGAGGTTGGGAGGTAGGATGATATTGTGGAGGTACTTATAATTTTCATGGTACCATGGGAGACTAGGATCATTAATTGCAAAAATTTGAAATGAAGCCATTAATTGATGGGCTAGAATAATTAGATGTTTAATCAAAAAGTTTCCTTCCTTAATGTCTTCATGGAGGTCAATAAGTGAGCCAATAGTATCCATAGAATCAACTGCTTTATTGCTTCCTCATGGTACTTGTTTAAATGTTATGGATTGAAAATTTGATTTTAACTAATCCACCAACTAATTATAAGGAAGTATATTTTCATCCTTTGTTTGGATTTCATCATTGACCTATTTTATAATTAGCTGTGAGTCACATAATACTTTTAAGTGCTAGATGTTCCATTGAATAACTAGGTGAAGACTAGCTATGAAGGCTTCAGATTTTAAAATGTTGTTGGTACATGGGAAGGTAAGGCAAAAATATTGTGAAATAAGATCAACTTATAGGGGGATGAGAAGAATACCTTCTCCTGACCCATGTGTGGTGAATTAGCCATCAAAATATAATTTCTAGCTATTTGATTATGAAGTAGTCATTATGGACTCATCCGACAAGTTATGACAAGGGGCTCAGTCACTTTTAGTAGGGATTTAGCTAATTGATTTGTAATAATTTTTCCTTTTATAGCCTTTTAATTAACATATTCAATGTTAAATTCACTAAGCAATATTATCCATTTTCCTTTTCTTTTAGTAAGAGCTGATTTGGACAATAAATATTTTAGGAGATCAACTTTGGTGATGAACTGTACCTAATTATTCAACATGTAGTGTTGAAGCTTCTATGATGTAAAAACTATGTTTAAACATGCTTTTTCAATGGGAATATATTTCAGCTCATAGGATATCAAAATGTGAGTAAGGTAGTATATGGCTTGCTCCTTTCCTTGATCATTACGTTATGTTAAAAGAGTACCAATTTCACATTGGGCTATGGAAATATACAAGGTCAAAGATTTTATTGAGATGGGTGGTGACAATACATATGGATTAGCCAAATATTATTTAAGATTTTCAAAGGCTTGCTGGCATTCTGAATTCCAATAAAAGGTAGTGCCCTTCTTCAGTAGATGGGTGAAGGGTGACATTTATCTACAAGCTAAGAAGTGAAATTATTTATGGCTTCTAGCTTGCCTTAAATATTTTTGAGTTGTATAAGATAAATATTTTAGAGTTGTTTAAGATGGCAAGGTGAAGGAATTTTTGTGATTGCTTTTACCTTTTCTATATCTACCTCTATGCCTCTTCTTGAAACTATAAATCCCATTAATTTTCCTAAAGTGACACCAAATACACATTTATTGGGATTTATCTATACTTTGTACTCTTGAAATCATTAAAAAATCCTTCTTAGAACCACATGGTGTTTAGATCTTAGGAGAGACTTCCTCAAAATGCCATCTACATAATCCTTGATGATGTCATGCATCATGTCATGAAAAATAATAGTCATATCCCAATGATATGTTGTGCCTAAATTTTAAGGCCAAAGGGTATGACCTTGTAATAAAATGTTTCGCATGGAGTAATAAAAGCTATATTGTGTTAGTCCTTAGGTGCAATTTTGATTTGATTATATCATGAGAAACCATCCATGAGGGAGAGAATCTCATATCCAGTGATTGAGTCTATAATCATGTCAATATTTAGGAGGGGGAAGTCATCTTTAGGACATGCCTTGTTGATATCTTAGAAGTCTATACATATTTTAATTCTACCTTGTGGATTGGACAAATGGATAATATTAGAAATATAATTTGAATAGTCTATTGGGAATTTTAATCTATCTTCTAAGAATTTATGTAACTCCTCTTTGAAAAGCAATGCCACCTTGGGATGCATATTTCATAATTTCTATTTAATGGGTTTGGCATTTGGATGTACAACCAAGTGGTGTATTACCAATGATGGATTGAATCTAGGTATGTCAATGTAACTCTATATGAATATGTTAATAAATTCCTTAAGTAACTCTATAATGAATTAATGTTCTCTGATATGAGAGATGCCCCCAGTTTAACTATTTTGGGTTTTTAATCCATCCCAATGTTGACTTCCACCATGTCCTTAATAATGGAGGGTGATTATTATTACAAGTAAGGAGGCAATGATAGTTTAGGAATGTCCAAAGCAAAGCAATCCAAGAGCTCTATGTCAATGTCAAAATATTCATCTAATTCTAATGAGATATGTTAGTTCATCTGGTGTTTTGGGAGGCTCTTCTATTGACCATTTTGGTCCTGCAGGCCAAAATCGGTCTCCTTTTCTTGTTATTCTAAGCCAATTTCAAATTTGATTTTTTGCACAAGTCTTTTGATAAAAGGAGGAATAAGTTCAATGGTTTGATGTTGGGGTCCAAGGCCATGAGCTTTCCAAAGAACTTTGAACTTGAACTTTGAACCATTTTTGGTTCAAAGGTTTGGTTCATTAGCTTTGGTTTAAAGGTTTGGTTCAATCGCTTGGTTCATCAGCTTGGTGCAACACTTTGGTTCAAAGGCTTGATTCAATTACTTGGTTCGAAGGCTTGGTTCATCAGCTTGGATCAAAGGTTTGGTTCATCAACTTCATTCAATGCTTTGGTTCAAAGGCTTGGTTCATCAGCTTGGTTCAACAAATTGGTTCAAAGTCTTTATTCAATCACTTGGTTCAAAGGCTTGGTTCAAACACTTTAAACTTGGAAGAATTGAACCATTGAACCATTGAAATATTCAACCAATTGTTGGTTCAAGCGGTTGGTTCAAGTGCTTGGTTTAATCACTTTGAACTTGGAAGCATTAAACCATTAAACCATTGAACCATTGAACTAATTTTTGGTTTAAGTGGTCAGTTCAATCAAAAGGTTCAAGGGAGTCTCCCAAAGCCTGAAGGACAAGTGCCCTTACGAAGGGCAGGGAATACTTATAAAGAAATCAAAGGAAAGGCTGAAGGAATTGACTAAATGGTGATGGGCGCATGAACGTCAACTTTACAACAATGAAATAGCCATTGATATTTAAATAAAAGGTGTGAACTCAAAGGAATTTAGAGGCTTAAAGCTAGAAGGAAGAAATCATCGAGGAGGGAGTCTAAAGAGCTGAAGAATTAGCAGAAGATAGCTCCCAAAGGATGAAGGAACCATAAAAGACAAAGCCAGAAAGAGGGAATAGAGCCAAGTGTAGAAACAGACAAAATAGTCCAAGTGGCAAAGGAAGGTGTCAACTCAAGGAGTTACTCTAGCGGTTGACACAATATCTACCAAGCAGTCATCAAGGGGCACAAATAGTGAATAATAAGACCCATTTTTCTTCCTTTTGCATTGATGAGCAGACAAATGGTGCAGCCTATAATGTCACATATAGCATTTAATATATCTTAAATGCCTAAAATCAAAATAGGAGCTGACATAATATTATCTATCAAATAGCTTCCTCTTCCTAATGATTGGAATGTACATGGGCCATTTGTAAATGGGTGCCAAAAGGACTTTTTCTTCCTCTATATATTGAAATCTTCTCATTTGGAGAGATAATCTCTTGGCTTGTAAGGTGGAGCTCTGCTAGATTTTACCTTGAATCAAGACATAGCATTTTTACCTCCATTTGAGCTTACACTTTTGCATATGTCTATGGCTTTGTTTTGTGTTAAGTCATTTTTATTTGATGCTTTCATAGAATGATTCCAGCATGTCTAGTGTATTGTGAAGTTTCTTCTTTTGTAGGTCTACCAGAAGTGTCTACAGTAGAGTATAGGTGTATGTGAATAGGCTGCCATAGTGTGTCTTAGAACACCTTTGATAGTTCTTCCTCCCTGTATCTCTAGAGGACCCCTAGATGTTTGATGTAGAATAATTTCTCATATCAAATGAAGTGTATGCCAGCTTGTTCTTGGTGGAAAGTGTAGGCTCAAGCTAAGTAGATCAAACCATTTTTGGTGTATCACCTTTTAGTTTAGGTTCTATTTTTAGCAATCTTTCTCTCTTTTCACCCCCCATTATTAGCAATAGAAAATCTATGACCATAGAGATACATCAAAGGGATCTAGCCCTTATCTAGAGATTCTCCCCTCAGTTTTTCTAGACCCATAGGCAAGAGAGGAGTCTCCATTGTGTCATGTGGAAGATAGGAGCTTAGCCTCCTATCAAGGGTGCAATCCAAAGCATCAATATTTTTTTGGCACACTTGGTGTGACCTTTCATCTAAAGAGTTGAAGAATTTTGGTGTGTTCTTTAACCAACAAGCCTTTGGAGGCTTTTTCATCAACACCAATGGAGACTCTGAGTTAAATCAGCTGGTTAAGTAGTTTTGGTGCCATCAAGAAATCACATTTTTGTATGTATAATTCCATCGCTCAGCATAATGGGCCCTTTTTTCCTTCATATAACTTTGATCCAAGCTCAGGTTGTTCATGGAATCACCTCAAGTAGCTCTCCTAGTTTCCCTTCAATAATAAGGGAAGTAATGCTGGAGTTTGAGAAATAGGTGATGGAGATAGATAGATTGGATGAGCAGTATAGATATTAGTAGGAGCTTATGTATAAAGAGGAGTGTTTTTTAGTCAAGCTCAAGCCTTGAAATCCCTAGAGGAAGAGGTAACAAAATGGAAGAGTCCATTCATTCAAGGCAATCAGCCTTATGTGTCCCCTCCTATTTTAAAGAAAGCACCAAATCCTTTCTACCAGATATCACTTACTTTAGCTCATCTGATGCAATAACCACTTTTGCACTTAATCCCTTACATCTAGATTTCCAACATCAAAGGGTGTTAAAATAACCTCTCAGGGAGATGAACCTTCTCAATTCTTTAGATTACAAATCCTCCTTTAAAGGGAATACCATGAACCAACATGCCTCTCTTTAGGAATCTCTTCTTGTACATCAACAGTCTCTTCCTAATATTCCCCAACCTCCTCAGGTCTCTCAATATGATCTCCAGATTCCAAGTTGGAAGAGGGAAAATCATGAACCAGCTCGGGACCTTGAAGAAGATAACGTTGCTACCTCTTCCCAAGGGAAAAGTTCCAATCCCAAGGTCATGAGTTGGAAGCAAACAATGTAATCATGGGGCAGGAAGGAGGAGGAGAAAGTTTTTGCTCAAAACCTCGAGGAAGATGAAGCTGCTCCTACACATCATGATGATGCTTGTGACCTCCAAGAAAGGCTCTTCCAAGAATATATAGATAGGTGAATTGTAGAGTTGGAGTCTAGAGTGAGGTTCCTCAGCCAAAGTGTGATGGATGGTTCAGATCAAGCAGAAGATCCTAGATCTGAACACACCCCATCTACACTCCTTTAAGAAAACTATCAGGCCACATCTGATATAGATGAAGTGCTGGCTAAATGGAAAGAGGAGAATCATTTGATTCTAGCTCAAGGAATGCCTCCTTTTCCACATGAATTTAACCACCAGCCTTCCACTTCATCCCTTCTCAAGGAGGAACCTATTTTGCAGGAGGCAAGTGAAGAAGAGAGGATCCAATTTGTAGCTATCCAAAAGGCTATCATAAGTGACAATAAAGATGAAATCATCATGGATGCTCCTTTTTAGGACATCATCAACAATGAAGAGGACACAAGCCATGCATACATGTGGATGTTCTAGTAATATGAAGAGGAAAGTAAGCATCGTGAGCTCTCTCCTCCCTTGTTTGATGAAGTTCCTTGTTTCTTTGATGAGGAGGATGACCATGCCATGGAGCTTGAGTTGGAGGAGGATCAAGAGGATGTGTTTGAACAACTAGAGACTCTGATCCTTGAGTAGGAAAAGGAGAGGCCTATCTATCTTGAGAATAGCTTTGAAGAGAGCCTTAAACAAGAAGGTGATGTTCTGTGGGATGAGCAATCACTCTATGATTCCATTTCAGACATCACAATAATCACCCTTCTTCAATAAAGCCATGAAAGAGTAGAAGGTGAGTTTGATAGGGTATTTAATAAAGCTGAAGGGAATGGGTCAAACTATGATGCATGTCAAAGGAGCTATGCATATCAAAGGGCTTATGGTGATAAACCAACAGCCATCAATTTCTTAGTAAAACATGTTAGCATGAAGAGCTAACATTTGACAAGCTTCCAAGAACAAGAAGAGTACATATATGTTGGGAGCATGTTTGACTTTGATCCACTCAGATGTAAGCCAATCGAGGTGGTAGGTAAGAGGAGTAGGTCACCAAGTCTCCAATCCATTCAACCACTTGTCTGGCATCATAAGTTTTCTTGCCAAGAAGGAAACTTCAAAAGTTTTCCCTTTGATCCAGGAGGGAGGCAAATATACTTGGTTAGCTATACATAGTAGTTTGCTTTCAATTTTCTTTTCCTATTTTCTCTGTTTTCACAAGTAGTGTTTTTAGCCTTGTGTGTGTTTTCCTTTATGTTTGGGGTAAAAGCTTCATGATTTATTGTTGGATCTATCAAGGCTGTTGCCTACTTTTTCAAGTTGCATTTTGACTCCATGCCTAATGGTTTTTAAGGCAACTAGCTTCTAAGCATAGCAGGCATGCTTCCCCTAGGAATCATAAAATTGTTGACCATTTTGGTCCTGCAGGCCAAAATTGGTCTCCTTTTCTTGCTATTCGAAACTAGTTTCAAATTTGATTTTTTGCACAAGTATTTCAACAAAAGGATGAATTAGTTCAATGGTTCGAGGTCGGGGTCCAGTGCCATGAGCTTTCTAAAGAACTTTGAACTTGAACTTTGAACCATTTTTGCTTCAAAGGTTTGGTTCATTAGCTTTGGAAAGGTTTGGTTCATCAGCTTGGTTTAATGCTTTGGTTCAATTTCTTGGTTCAAAGGCTTGGTTTAATCACTTGGTTCATCAACTTGGTTCAATCACTTGGTTCAAAGGTTTGGTTCATCGGCTTGGTTTAATGCTTTGGTTCAAAGGCTTGGTTTATCAGCTTGGTTCAATCGCTTGGTTCAATGACTTGGTTCAAAGGCTTGGTTAAATCACTTTAAACTTGAAAGCATTGAACCATTAAACCATTGAATCATTGAACCAATTTTTGGTTCAAGAAATTGGTTCAATCACTTTGAACTTGGAAGCATTGAACCATTAAACCATTAAACCATTGAACCAATTATTGGTTCAAGCAGTCAGTTCAATTGAAAGGTTCAAGGTAGTCTCCCAAAGCTCAAAGGACAAGTGCCCTTATGAAGGGCAAGGAACACTTGAAAAGAAATCAAAGGAAAGGATGAAGGAATCAACTAAATGGTGACAAGCACATGAATGCCAACTTTTTGGCAATGAAATAGTTGTTGATCTTTAAATAAAAGATGTGAACCCAAAAAAATTTAGAGGCTTGAATCTAGAAGGAAGAAATCATCGAGAAGAGAGTCTAAAGAGCCAAAGAATTAGCAGAAGATAGCTTTGAAAGGATGAAAGAACCATAAAAGACAAAGCCAGGAAGAGGCAAAAGAGCCAAGTGTAGAAATAGACAAAACTGTCCAAGTGGCAAAGGAAGGTGTCGACTCAAGGATTTACTCCAATGGTTGACACATTATCTGCCAAGCGGTCATCAAGGGGCATGAATAGTGAATGATGTGACCCATTTTTCTTCATTTCACATTGATGAGTAGAAAAACGGCATGGCCCATAATGTCACATATAATGTTTAATATATCTTAAACACCTAAAATCAAAACAAGAGTTGACATAGCATTATTTATCAAGTGGCTTCCTCTTCTCAATGCTCAAAATGCACATGGGCCATTTGTAAAAGGGTGCCAAAAGGCCTTTTTCTTCCTCTCTATATTGAAATCTTCTCATTTGGAGAAAGAATCTCTTTGCTTGTAAGGCAGAGCTCTATCAAATTTTACCTTGAATCAAGACATAGCATTTTTACCTCCATTTGAGCTTACACTTTTGCATATGTCTATGGCTTTGTTTTGTGTTAAGTCATTTTTATTTTATGCTTTCACAGAATGATTCCAACATGTCTATTGTATTGTGAAGTTTCTTCTTTTATAGGTCTACTATAAGTGTCTACAACAGAGAATAGGTGTATGTGAATAGGCTGCCATAGTTTGTCTTAGAACACCTCTGGTAGTTCTTCCTCCCTATATCTCTAGAGGACCCCTAGCTCATTAATGTAGAAGATTTTATCATATCAAATGAAGTGTATGCTAGCTTGTTCTTGGTAGAAAGTGCAGGCTCAAGCTAAGTAGATCAAACCATTTTTGGTGCATCACCTTTTAGTTTAGGTTCTATTTTTAGCAATCTTTCTCTCTTTTCACCCCCCCATTGTTAGCAATAGAAAATCTAGGACCACAGAGTTACATTAAAGGGAGATAGCCCTTATCTAGAGATTCTCCCCTCAGTTTTACTAGACCCATAGGCAAGAAAGGAGTCTCCATTGTGTCGCATGGAAGACAGGAGCTCAGCTTCCTATCAAGGGTGCAATCCATAGCATCAACATCTTCTTCTTCAAAATGTTCTTCATCACTTTGATCATGGGGTTATTATTATTATTCCTAGAAGTATGTAAATTTACAAAGATTGATATAAAATCCCTTTTTATGGTCATCAAATGGCATGAAATCTTTGGATATCATATATTCAAAAATATCCTCATCATTTTAGAACATGTCAAAAGAAGAATTCTCTTTCAAATATTAGTCTATAAGGTTTGGATAGTGGAGGGAAATAGTAATGGTGGAGATGGTACTGTCTGAGAAAAAGTTAGTGGAAGCAATCTCCTTGAAGTGACTATAGATGGAACTCATTTCAATTTCCTCATCAAGGATAGATGGTTAAATGATCAAAAGAGAGTCCATAATGATATTGGTTGGGTCATCATCATATAGTTTATACCCTAGTCCAAAATATTATGGATGTTCTTAAACCACGATGGGTTCAAGTCAGCCTTGCTCTTGCTTACTCAATCCCTTTCCTTTATAATGTATATTATCCATCATTTTTTGGACTCAAGGATATTTTTCTTTAGGAGAAATGAGGGCCTCATCATCAAGAATAAGCTATGAATCATATCTATTTTCAATTTATTCATCAAAAAAGAATCCATTGCTTGAGAAAGTTGTAGGTATAAATTGGTATAAGATGGGATTAGCCTTCCTCATGGCTAGAGACCCATAAATACATGGAGAGAGTGGTAAATCATTGATGTATAATGTTTTTTACTCATATTATCCATAGCCTATAGATGTGATCTTTAGATGAGTGACATTGGGTAGTGGATTGGATGTGGATTCAAGTTGATCAAGAGAGATGCATTCATCAGTTGTTGGACATAAGATATAATTATCTATGCCAAGATAGGGTGATGGTGAAGATGATTGATCCATTTGACAACTGTGAAGATGGTCTATGACTCTAATGATAGTGACCTCCATTTTGGAGTGAGGAAATTTTAGGTACTGATATAAGGTGGATAGAATAATTTACATCTCATGAATCCATGGTCTTTCAAACAACATGTTATCTAATAAATCCATATCCACAACATGGACTAGAGTCTGATACACTATGATTCATACAACAATGAGAAGGTAAATAGTCCTTGCTAATGGTCTTTCATTATCATCATAATCTTTAATAATTATCAAGGTGGGTCCTAGTGATGTTTCTAAATATCCTAATTTCTTTAAAAAGTCTAGATTGCATAAATTGAGTACCAATCCTTCATTTGTGAGAACCTAGGAAACTTGATGGTGGGAGATGGTTACTTCATTATATAGGGGTAATTATGGTATGGGTCAATGAGAGGCATATATTGTGCACCAAAAATTATCTACTATGAGGGGGATACATGTGTTATTAGTGCTTTAAAATGATTAGTATCAAAGTCAGTAGGAAATTTTAAATCATTTAGTACTTGATTTAATATTTCTCAGTATAAATTAGATGTTTTAAGAAGATCTATCAAGGATATTTGAGCTAGAGTTTTCTCAAGTTACTAAATGATGTCATAGGATTTTTTAGAAGAACTTCAATCCTTCTTAGAAACATTCCCCTTTTGGCCAATAGATAAATTAGAATGGTCCTTAGGGGGCACCATGGGAACTATTATCTTATTATGTCGAGTGGTAAAAATGCAATCAGTAGTGGCTTGATTAATCTTGAGGATGGGGGATGAGGATGAAGTGGGTTCTTGGATGTTGTAGATTTTGATGGTGTTAATGTAATGGTAAGGGACATTATGGTAGTCAGTATGATTGGATGAAGAGGCCTGACCCTAGTCTCTTGGTGGTCTCTAATTCCTTTGATCATTCTTTGGGAGTGTTTCTTTATAAATTACAATTTGTTTATTTGTTAATTGATTTAGGAGAGATTCTCATTAAATTTCAATATCACCCCTCTCAATTAAATCTTGGATGTAAGGTTAAATTTCATACACCATTTTTTATCATGCCTCTTAACCCTATGGTACTTGCAAATCTTGAATTCATGATACCCGTCTAGATTTGGTTGGTGATTATCCACATGTTTTATTTTAGGCAAGGTGATCATATTGGTAGTAATAAATAAATCTAAGAATATTTATATTGAGACTCCCAAGGTTGTGAGTGGTATTTTTCTTGTACGAGGCTCTGGTTTGCTTCGAGGACTCAGATGGAAGAGACATTATGATTTTGTGTAGGGAATTTATTTTGGACTATATGTATATGTTGTTACTTAGAATCCATTACCCCATCACCCATGACATGCTTGTTCTTATTAAATACTTTAGATTTTCCTAAAAAAGAATTATCTTGATTTTAAGTGTGCTCATTTAAAGAATATAAGTTAATGGTCCTTTTTTCAATGAGGGCTTTTTAAATTTGCACTCCTTTCTTTATGATCTCATCAAAGGTCTTGGCACACTATAATTTTAATTGATACTTGAGTTCAGCTTTAAGATATTCTACAAATATCTTGGCCAATTATATGTTAGGTATGATGCATCATAAGTGTCTTGCCAAACTCCACCATATTTGTAAGAAATATGCTAGACTTTCAATATTTTATTGTTTGGTATTATGAAAGTAAATAATGGAGATATCATTCTCAATGTTGAATGATAAGTGTCTAATGAATTTCTCTGTTAGCTCTCCAAAACTAGATATTGACCCTTTAGGTAAGTGTATGAACCATTCCAAAGTGGAACTTTAGACTTTTGGGAATTGGTCTTAATAAATAAGCATCTTCATGAGCTATCTCATGGAAAGCCACATATAATTCTTGGATGTGGTATCTAGGATCCCCCTTTCCTTGATATTTCTCAAATTTGGGCACTTTAAAATGTGAAGGAAAGGGTATTTAAAAAATACTCATGTCCAATGGTGAGGAACAAAAGTCTTCATACTTATATTTAAGGGATTATGATCATGGATCTATTTATTGTAAGGTCTCTTTCATCACTCTCCATTCTTGGGTGAAGGTAGGATCCCCAAGAGGATTGGTAGTTTGATTTTGAATACCTTGAGGGATATGGGTAATATGGGTGTTATTGGCATTATTGGTATTGTTGGTGGTGTGGGTATTATTGGAATTATTGATAGTATTGTTATTATGGGCATTATTTATATTGTTTTATCTAGGGGATGGTGGGAATTGATTGTGAATTAGCATGTTGATTTGTTGTGTTAATTAGTCTAAGTGATCCTCAATGACAACCTATCTTATATTAGCCTCAATGAAGTTATTATGAAGGGGTGGTGAGCATTCTTCATTGGTAAATCCATGGTCCAGACGTTCTTATTCTTGGGGTATGTGATTAGCATTTTGGCATGGTGTATTATTTCATGATGGAGGATGGACTAGGTTGTGTGATAGAGTGAAATCAAAAGTGGAAGGTAATGTTCCCCTTATTTTATGGCATAGGCTAGGACATGATCATGGTTCTCATATAAGTAGTAGTCAATGAGGTTTCTTCCTTCATCATTATGGAGGGGGTTGAATCTTTCATTCTCTTCATTAGGTGTGCACATATCATAATGATTTTCATCATATTCCTGAGTTAGCCATATGCCTCAATGTTTTGTTATCTTGGTTGGAGCCCTATCTAATATTGAGTTGGGATCAAATGTGAGTAACCATTTTAAAAGAGAGATATGCTAGATGAAATGAAGGTCTTTTAATACTACCTTCATCTAAAGACCAAGGATACTAGTGGTAAAATGAGAGTGATGTGATGGATTTAGAAGAGGGTAGGGTGACTAATAATTACCAAGAGATAAAGTCTCATAAGAGATCAATATAGAAAGGATGAATTAAGATAAAGTGATGTATCAAATACCTTATCACTAGCAAAGAGATAATTTTATGGGTGCTAGATGAAGAAGGTATCCAATAAAGATAAAGATAAGTGATGGGTGATAGATTAGAATCTTATATGACTATGTGTATTGATAATACCTAGTATAGACGATGTGAAAAATGATGACAAATGATAGAAGATGAGTGAACATTAGAACTTGATTTTCAAGATGGAATATATTACTAAAGTGTGATAAGATGGATGAGGGATGAGAGATGTATGATATATAAGATATGAATGAGATGAATATGAATTAGGTAGAGTATGTGGGAGTTGTAGTATTGGAAAAGAATTGAAAACCACTCAAGATGAGTTATAAACCAATGGGTGTTGGAGAGATGAATATAGACAAACTAGTTACTAACGTAAGATGTGGGATGGGAGGATGATTCTAAGAATGTGTTGTGGTAATAATGAAGTGGAGTAGATAGATTATAAAAGGGGATGGATATTATGTAGTGAGATAGATAGTGCCTAAAAGATAAGTTATATACAAGATTTAATAATGATATGATATAGGATGGATATGGGAAGGGAAGATGATGTGGTAGGTATGAGATGGTATGATACATAACGTAAAATTGGTCAAATGGATGAGATATATAAATGGATATGAGAAAAGGTGGTAAAAATAAAAAATGTAAAAGGGTTAATTAATATAAGCAAGTGTTTTAGGATGGATATAAATGGGGTATATTATTGGTAATGGATGTTGTAGGAAATACAAAAAGGGTAGTAAATGGATGGAAGGTATGAAGTGGGATGAGTGGTCAACAAAAGATGAGTGAATGATATTGTATGGAGTAGGGTAGATAGGTTTTTGGAAGATAAAATGGCTATGGGGATATGAGATGAGTACATAGAATAATGTGGGATGAAAGGTTAATACAAAAGACATATATGCTATAAGATGGATAATAGATTAGGTGGAAGATGCAAGACTAGGATGTGAAGAATGTGGGATAGAAGATATAATATATGGGATGGGATAAATAGAAGATATAGGATTGGTATTAGGTGGATGTAATATATGTATGTTTGGAAAATAAGGATTAAATTTTATTCAATATGAACTATATATACAAATGGATGATGGGGATATGAGGGAAGACATAGACAAACTAGTAACTAAGGAAAGATTTGGGAGGGAGGATGATTATAAGAATGTGTTGAGGTATAAATGAAGTAGGTAGTGTCTAGATTATAATGAAATATGTGAAGGGATTGGATACTATGGTGATTATATTGGGATGGATAGTAGTTAGGGGTAGTGTCTTGGGGGGTGGAAGGTTTGGGTATAATGGATAATGTATACACAAGATTCAATAAGGGTATGATATGGGATGGGTGGATGATGTGGTAGGTATGAGGTGGTATGATACAAATAGATATGAGATAAGGAGGTATATACAAGATAGGCACAAAATAAAAATGTGAAAGGAGTAATTACTATAAGTAAGTTTAATATGATGGAAGATGTGATGAGGATAAATACTATGTTAAATATGATGTGGGTGGATATCAACTATAGGTATGTTATATACAAAATGGTGTGATATGGAAAGGTATAAAAAAATTGGTAAAAAAGATGGATATATAAATGAATATTAGATAACATCACATATAAGCTATTCTATAGAGAAAGACATGAAATGGGTAATGACTATATGAAAGGTGTTATTAGGAAGGAATTTATGATGATGATAGATACTATGTCAAATATGATGTGGGTAGATAGAAACTATAGGTAAGTTATATGAAAAATGGTGTGATATGGAATTGGTCAAAAGGATGGATAAATGGATTGATATAAGGTGGTATAAATAAATTATTCCACAAAGAAAGACATGAAAGGGGTAATGACTATATGAATGATGTAGTTGGGATGGATAGTAGATATAAAATACTAGATAAGAGATATAATGGCATATACAAGCTATTTATGAAAGGAGGATATTACTACATGATGATGTTATAATATAAGTGGGATGAATTAGTGGATAGTAGATGTGGAAGATGGACTATATGGATGATATAGGTACAAAAAAGAGAGAGAGATGATAGACAATTGGTTAAAAAGGATGGGATATAAAAATGGATATGAGATAAGATGATATATACAAATGAGGTTATACAAAGAAGATGTAAAGGAGGTATTTACTATATGAAGGTGTTATAGGATGGATACAGATAAGATGGGTAGTAGATAAAATATGGAATCTATAAGGTGAATATGAGATGATAGGGTGAATGTAGTTTCAAAAGTTAATGGTTAAAAGGTAATGTGAAATGGATATGGGATAGTATGATAGATAAAAATATGTTAAAATATATGAATGGATAGGAGATAGAATGGTATATACCAAATAATTTATGAAAGGGAGATATTACTATATGAAGATAAGTGGGATGAATTAGCAGATAGTAGATGTGGAAGATGGACTATATGAACAGGGTAAACATGAGATGATAGGGTAAATATAGATTTAAAAGAGAGAGATGATATGAAATGGATATATGATAATATGATAGATAATTGGTTAAAAAGGTTGAGATATATAAATGGATGTGAGATAAGAGGATATACTCAAGCTAGTTTATGAAGACATGAGAGGGGTAATTACTATATAAAGGCATTATAAGATGGAATATGTGGTGAGGATAGATACTTTGTAAAAAATGATGTGGGTGGATAGTGTCTATAGATAAGCTATATATAAAATAGTGTGATATGGGAGGGTAAAATAAAATTGGAAAAAAAGGATGGACATAAAAATGGATATGGGATAAGATGATATATACAAGATAAAAGGAGTGAAGGGGGAAATGCAAGGTGTAGATGTGATGGATATAGAAGATGGATAATGTAGGTTTAAAAGGTAATGGTCAAAGATAGTATGAAATTGATATGGGGTGGTATGATAGACAAAAAATGGTCAAAATACACAAATGAATAAGAGATAGAATGGTATATACAAGCTAGTTTGTGAAAGGGGAATATTACTATATGAAGATAAATGGGATGAATTAGCAAATAGTAGATGTGGAAGATGGACTATATGGTGTGAATATGATAGGATGTCTAGAGGTACAAAAGATAGTGATCAAAGGTGGATATGGAATCAAGAGTGTGGATAGTAAATGTGGAAGAAATGTCAAATGGGAATGAATGATCAATATAATGGTTGGGTGAAATATAGAATGAATAATAAATGGGGGGGTGAGTGATTAGTGATGTAAGGACTAGGATGGGATATGATGATGATAAAATTATAGGATGATGAGTGTTAATCAAGGGGATGTCTATGGTATTACACAAAATGTAGGTATGGTTGAATCACTCATAAATAATATAGGTCTCATCACAACACTCAAATAACACACACCATTACAACCCTAAATTAGTCAACTATTATGGGTGTGTAACTTGATGCTTGCACCATCCAATAGCTTCATGGATGAGGCTATAGTCCAATGACCCATTATGATATCAAATGAACCCTATCAACCCTACTTGTACTTAATGACTACTTCAAATCTGATATTGACTCTTACATAAAAACCCCTGTTATGAATGAAGTCCCCTATGTCTAGGTATACACAAAAAGTTATAGGTATATCCCCTATATACACAAAGGTACATTGGGGCCTAAGTCCATGTAGGATGCTATCTGACCATATTATGTCTTGGATCCTGATCTCCCCTCACTCCATGGAATCCTTTATGGATAATTCCACTTAGACACTCAATGACATTGTCTTGATTTTTAGACTCTACAAGAAAATAGAGTTTGGTTAGCGTGTAGTGGTAAAATCCTTGACACTAACCCCTATATATTAAGCTTGTGCATGGGGATGAATTAAACATCATGTGTTATCCTAGAGGGGGGTTAACAAACAATAAAACACATGATATAATTAATTAATTGATTTAATTTATCTATGTGTGAGGGGCATGATACAATAATTATTTACAAGTTAAGACACACACACACACATAAAATAAATTATTTTTACAATAAAGTATATATACAATAAAAATATTATATATCAAAATATAATAAAAACTTAGGATAAAATATTAGAAAGCACCCCTCCCTATAAGCACAAAGGTTAGGAATCCAATTGGGGCACCTAAGTCTTCAAGGGTCTTAGAAAAAAGGTTTGTAGTTCTAGATGGTTCTCAAGAGAGGTATTCTGTAAGACAATGATTAGTGGTTTTAATTTTATGTGTTTTGACAAGTGATCCTAAAAAAAATGACATCAACATTGTTGGATTTAGTAACCTTTAGGTTAGAATAAAATTTACTTCTATTTATTTTTATCAAAATAATAAAAAACTTAAAACTAAAAAACAACTTATAAAACTATTAAACACTATGATTTTCAATTATCAACTATTAATTTTAAATGATATAATTAATGTTTATTCCAATATGCAATTATAGTTGAATATCTAAAACTTAAATTAATATTAATAATATCTATAGCTATGCCTGAAAAATACAAGTAAGACAATGTTTTTTAATCTTTTAAACAATAATTTTCATTACTAATGTGTACCTTTTTAAGGATCTTTACTTGCTCTTTCACATTGCTGGCAATTATATCCTGCAGTTCTACACCTACCAACTTAAAAAAAGGCCTGAATACCAATGATGTTACCTTTCACAATTAAGTGGGAAAATTCAAAATATTTTTTAATACAAAATTTGAGTTTTCCAAGAGTGGGTAGCCATTTTACCTAATGCATTAACCCAAAATGGGATGCGTAATCTCTTTAATAAATAATCTAATAAGTCTTCATGGAAAAATGCATTCTAAGTTATTAATGCTCAATTTGTGATAAATCAATAATAATGATATGACCTAAAATGTCTTCATGCTAATTAACAAAATAACCAAAGGAATAAATGAAAATAAAGTAGATTCAAATGATTCTAAGCCAAGCTAGGGTAAGAAGATCATGACCAGTTCCAATAGATTGATGCAATTGAACACTATGCCACTTATTTAATATATAGTTCTATGCATATGTTGTATTAGTCTAGTGAAATATTGATCGATCAATCTAAATTCAACACCAAGAACTAGTATAGGCACCTTATAGTATAGTCAATAGTGTATTTGACACAAAAAATCAATCTTTGAAACTCAATAGCACTACACTCATGACCTAGTAACATCAAATCGTAGCTAGTAAAACATATTATTAATAGTCAATAGGTATAATGGATATGGAGTAGAGAAAGGTGGAAGGGTTTGAGAATGTTCTAGCTAGTTTCAGACCTAAAAACTACATAGAAGATATTAGATTCCATAATAATGATGGAACATAGATTTGTGACTACGATGGTACATAAACAAATAAAAACACCAAGTATAGGGTACAATATTTATTAGGATTGATCAATGGTTGAACTTGGATTCAAAGCCACATGGTGACATAATACTCATAATAGGAATACATAGTGGATAACAAGGTAAATTATAATTCTATTTCAAACCCTCATTAAATACTCAGTGTAGAATTCCCATAAAAAAATTAACTCTATCCAACAACTATCTTTTAAAAAAAAACCAAGCACACTAGATGACACAGATAAATAGAATACTTAATAATACCATTCCAATGTAGCTAAAATTATATGAGATAATGCAAGAAGAAATAGAAGCTATTAAAAAATTTGTTACCCTTCAGAATCATTCTAGTGCGACTGCAAGTTACACAGGTCAACACAAGAAGAAATAGAAGTAGTTAATTTTTTTTACCCGTAGGGATCCAAATATAGAACCTATGATTAGTTAATATAACATAACATAGGATTAATAATAATAATCACACCCAAAAATCCTTAGCATTTGTTAAAAAACTTCTGAAATAATAATCTATTACTGAAAAATGTTAGTTCATGTGAAAATTACCAAAAATACTGTCACTACTTATTGAAACAAATCCCCGAGTTACTTTGGAGGATAAGGAAAAAATTACAGAATTATACATCCACCAAATTTTATCTTTCAAAATTTATTATTACACTTAGAAACTTCACAAGATTAGTCCAAAAGAGTAGTGGGAGATTGTGGGTTCACTCCCACTATGGTCACCAATATGTGCACTAAAATTTAGATTTATGCAATATTACTAAACTTAGTAATAAAAATTAAAACCTAATGATACCAATAGAAATGGATAAAAGAGGTAAATTATAACAAATATAACATGCTTACCATTATTTTTACCTCCTTATGCCTCTATTTCAGGACTTACACTTGAATTATTTGATGTCCAAAACTTGAAATATTAGATTGCTTGATGAGAGTTGAAAATGGCTTCCAAGTGATTGGATGTGGTTGATATTGGATTTATATGGATGCAAGAGAGATTATGGATGAAATAAATGTAATATATCTATGTATTTCCAATTTAAGTTTGCCATAGCCCAAGCATGGCTTTTTATAGGAAGGTGGAGGGAATTTTAAGAAATTTAAAATTATTTAAAAGTCTCTAGTTTAGAGACTTCTAGAATTTTAGAGGAGCTTATATAGTTATATAGGTTTCATAATTAGTTTAGGGAATAATGGGGGATTAGATGGGAGTTAATGAGGTTTAGTATTCATAGGGATGTAGTAATGGCTAGGGTGGTAGGGTAGCTAGGGTGGTAGTTGAATAAATATGAATTTAAAATTGGCTAGTTAGTTTAGGTTATTGGTTAGTAGGTAATAGGATCTATTATAGGTTTAATGGGGAGATTAATTTGTTTTAGGAGAGGGTAAAGGTTTATGGGATATAGGAATGGGATGGGCATTATTAGACTATTTATCAATTTAGCTAGGAAATATAGAAATTGGACTAAATTAGTAAAAAATAGTATCATTAGTATAATTAGCAAGGTGGAAATAATTTAGTGCATACACATTGCATTCATACCCATTATTATACTCATTGAAAATATCTTAGGTAATAAATTAATATACTATGTCTAACCATAACACATCTTAAAGAGAAAACTGTACCACCTCCTAAGCTACTTCTAGAGTATAGCCCTAAATATAGGGAAGTATATTGCCTTTGGAATTAGTTCACTACACACCATACTGTAGATGTTGAGTACTTCACCATCATCTTTGGGATATTCATGGCCTATGAATTCACTAGCTCAGCCTCCCTCTCTAGTTCATCTATGGGCAAAGGTTTTTCCTTCCCCACACCTACATCTCCTCATAGATTTCAAGACTCTAGTCACATTCCTAGCATTGAGTATCCCACACAGGGGTTTTCTCATGAACATCATCATTCTTCTACCACACATACTTTTTTTTATAGAGATGATATGAAAGGAAGTCTTCTCATGACTTTATATGTATATTGATAAGACTTTGACTAATGTATTAGATGTTTGATATTTTTAGTGATATTTATCAGTATTTGTGAACACATCATGGTGTTATATCACATTAATTATCAAATTATTACATTATTTGGCCTTGATTTATGATTATTTATATGTTGGATATGTTGATTTTTATTTTAATTTAGTCTCATTTATCTACATCTTTTTCATGATCCCTTATGGATTATCCTTATAATTTTTACAAAGTTATATTTATGGTTTATAAATGGATTCTTTTTTATCTATTTATGATTTTAAGATTGCTTGTGATCTTCAGTTAAAACAAATATAGTTATTATTGTGACTTGGTTATTAAACCCACATCCCCATAATATCCCATATTTACCATATGATCAATTAACAAGCATACTTCTCATTGTATCCTTATATATATAGATCTATTTTGATCTTCATATATTATATTTATTTCTTTTCTCATCTTTATCAGATATATGGTTGAGATTTGAGATCACATACTAGCTTATAAGAAAGCCAAATTGTTTTGTCAATCATATCTCTAGATATCTTGTTTCCTATAACCAAAACCTAAAAGCTAATTTATTTGTGTCATTTTGTCATTCATGTTTGGTTATCTACAAAATCCATAACATTTTAAAATCCAAATCATTTTAAACAAAATTCAATGATCAAGAGACAAAAATTAAAATCAAAAAGTCAAAATCACACCAAAAATTATGATTTATAACACCTCCTATTCCTAATCGAAGCTCAAACTCCATAGTTGGCCTCATAATAGAGCCAAGGTCCATTAGGGTGAAATAGTCCAATAGATTGGGATAAGAGATTTTTAAAATTATCTATAGTGACATCTAATTTCTCATAGAAGTACCCCATCTTCACAATAGATCGATGACTTTATAAGGGGTCCTGAGGAATAGGGAACATGTTGTTGGAAGGTAAGCCCATTTTAATTTTCTCATATATATAACCTTTATGACTTGATCTTAGTACTCCACTTAGTTTCTCATAAATTTTTGTGTCTATTGTGAACAAATATATATTGCATTTGAGTGTCACTAAATTATTTTCACATTCCTATATTCTTAGTATGCTTCAAGTCTACCAAGGTTTCATTCTAAATACATATGTCATGCTTATTTCACTTTATTCATTCACTACAACAATCTCAATATTAATTCTTGATAAATATGCTTTGTTAATTGATCACACTCATAGAGTTATTCCATTTTTTGAGTTTTAATATAAGAACATGGATAGGACCAAGCATTCCTCATAAATTTATCCTTATTCCTTAATAATCATATTCCATATTTCACCTCAGTGGTGTTCCCTTTGTAAGTTATAATATAAGACCTTGGATGGGACCAAACATTCCCCAAAAATTTATCCTTATTCCATAAAAACTAATATTAAATATTATTATTCACTTCAATGGTGTTCCCTTTATAAGTTACAATTTAAGACCATGGATAAGACTAGGCATTCCTCACAAAATATTCCTAAAAACGTATATACCATTAGTCACACAAATAGCTATCAAAATTTGAATATTCAGTTTTCTTTCATACTTTGTAAACATTTAACATGATTTCTATCTTATTAAATTTTTTTTATATTTGCCATCTTGATTTAGTATATGATTTATCCTGTTTTCACTTGGTATGATTTCTTTTCATATATATTCTTCATATATTTGATATAACATGTTTTACATTTTAATACAATATTTTCATAATTCTCATCTTGACTTAGTATGATTTATATTGTTTTGATTTAATGTGTTTTTATTTTTATTTTACACTATTACAAACATTTTATATTTTTACTTCATTTTACCATTTCAAGTAACTATGTTTTATCTATTTGTTTTACATATTTCCCATTGTGATTTAATGTGTATTACATTTTATGATTATTTATCTACTTCACCAAATTCTATGTTTTATTTTTAACCATGCATGTGTCTCAAATAATGCTAGAAAATAAATCCTAAATCATATATTTTCCCATGACATATAAATTAAAAATTAAAACACATGTGCTACAATGAAAATAAATATATACATCCATGACATAAATACAACTCATAAACCAAGAATTGTCCAAATCCATATATATGTCAAGAGTTTGATAAAACATAATTTTGACTAATTAGACCCCAAGTCAAATTAGGTCAACTCCTTATATATTTAAAACTTTTGTAGGGTCTCTTATGTTAGAAAATGTACACCATGTTCATTAATGAAGTCAAACAATATGTTTTAGCTTTGTTATACTTGTCTAAGTTGGTACTATGTCATCTTAGGCTACATTTTGGGTCATTTAATGAAATTGTATGGATTGCATAAGAATAAATGTGCTTCAAGATAATATCCAACATCCTACATGTTATAAATGGTCAAAGAAACCATTTTAAAATTGACTGATTATAGGTTCAACGTAGATTCAATAAGATAAACTGCAAACAAAGGAGTTTCAAATAAGTTTTATGGAATGTATATAGTTATAACATAGATGAACACTTGAGGGAGGTCTCTTCAGATCCCCATAGTTCAATTTCATGCTCAAGTATCTTTGATAGGTCCAAAATGGGCAAAAACCAACCTATCTCTCATTTCTCTCGTAGACAAGTCAAAGAGGTCAACTGATTTCCACTTTATATGGATAGGAGGACCAGAGTTTAAGTGAGTGCACTTGGTTGGTGATAGTAGTATATTTACACTTCCATTTCATGGAAATAGTTTTTGGTTCAATGGCTTGTGCTTCATGAACCATCATTAAGAATGTTAGTGACTCTATTGCACATCCCCAATAACTTTAGTTTTCTTCTTTAATTACATTGATTTGACCAAACCAAGCAATTTACATGATCTTGAAGAGTTTTAACATCCTTATCATATGGTTTTTAGTATATTTTACATGTTTTGATATCAAGGAATAAGTAGAACCATCTCATTATGCTAACAAAAGAGACCATTGAATTCAACAAAATAATGTTACTGAGTTACAAAGTTTCATCCTTATGTAAATGATTTTAGGACAAGGCTAGAAGGTTTTTTTCAGCCTATAAGAGTATTTTTAGTAATATTATTCAAAGAAGTGTTGGTATCAAGAGTGTCACTGATGATATACAAAGACTAACACTTGATACAGTCAAGAATCCTTGAAGCAAACATCTATAGGTTTCATGTTCAAACCTGAAAGAGGGATTAAGACATGAGAGGAAGCATAATGGTGTTTAAAAGTATTGAGCTTAACTTAGACCTCAAATAAATTCCATGGACCTAGTTAACAATTATTAAGATGATGACAATGTTCTAACTTAACACAAAATTCTATATTTGATAACACCTACAGAAAACTTCATGAAGTGGTCTAAAGTCAATCTAAAAGAGGTAGAGTAGCATTGAATAGGAGGTGTTTTAACTCATTTGATAACTTTAATCAAGTCTAAGAGAATAAATAGGATCATTGTGATAATGGTGAGGACATTATATGTAGAAATATATAAGTCCATGTTCATAGGTTGAGAAAGTTGCAATTGAGAAGTTTTACCTTAACTTATCTAAATGAAGTTTTGCTCATACACTATGCCATCCCATGGTGAAGTGTATTGAGCTCTAGATTGGCATAATAGTTTATATCTTGTAGTATAGGTCTAGATATAATGTATTACCATAAGAGCGTGGTTTTTTTGTCAATAAAATATAATGTAAATAAGCTTCTAATTTAGTCAAGTTTTCACTAGAGACATTCAACAAGCTATAGTACTCTTGAAACCAAAATGATCTTACAACAAAATTGTGACATAATGGTTGTATGAAACAAGACAAAGTGAATATATTTGAGTAAAAGATAATACTATTGACTTAAACATAACATAAAAGGGGAAACATTGTATTAAAAAAAAATGTCTTCACCTACAAGGTCTCATATCCCTAAACAACATTTACAGTCTGACTGTAGACCCACAATTGTTGATGGTGGGAGATAAGAAACATGGATTGAAGGCATATATAATCATTTAGGTTTAATATGAAATAATTAACTTATGAGAAATTAAAATATTTTAAGTACAGTGATTTGACATAGGTCATCACCTATAGGAGTCTTTGTTTCTCCTAAATTGCCTCTTATAGTTTGACTCAATCTGTAGACTAGCCTAGGCTAGTGGAGAGAGATGGTTTGAAAGGTTGGTAAAGGTGTAAGGTGGGTGAACACATTGAAAACATATTAAAAATTTTCCAATAAATTTTAATGTGATTCTAATATACAAAAAGATATAGCAGAGACTAGGTTTCAAACCTTAACCCACAGTCAACCCAAAACCCTATGTAGTCACTAGGCTTGAGAAGCTAGTTTTAGGTTTTGGAGTGTTGATAGATTTGAAGAGGTGAATTTTTTTTGAAAAAATGTACAAATAATATTAATAAACTAATAAATCCATCCAAAATATCATTTTTTTAGACAAACAGAGGATATTCCCTTGGTTTTGTCTTAGACAAAGGGCAATCCATAGTCATGACCACCATGTAGACATAGTATGTAAATGGTGATAAGATGAAGTGGAGAAAAATGAATAAATGGAAAATGGTGTGTGAGGTTGGTTTTAATGTAAAAAACTATTGAATTTTACCTAAAATCATGCTAAGTACATACAAGTGGTCATACACACAAGCACATAGTCTAGGTCTATTAGACCTATAATAGGGCATAAATACTCAGGGTTCCTTGTTTCACATGACCACATGAGCCTTATGAGAAATTTTATGACATTAAAGGAGAGTTAAGATTAAAAAATATCCATAAATTTTTTTGATAAATAACCAAATTGGTCATTTTGGCCTACTTTAGTCTCAGGGTTAATCAGAATCCCTAGAAGGAGCTTGAGAGCCATCTTCAATTGCTCATATCTATACATACACTATGAATGAGACCTAAATGAGTTAGGGATAGTTTAGGATGGTCCTATAATCCAAATTAAATAATTTTTTTGTAATTTTGGACATGTAACATTTATGAATCATTACTAACAAGTTAAGTGTCCTAAAACCCTCTCTAAACCCTTGTACAGACTTGATAAATAATATATGGATAATTATGCATCAAGGATGGGTAAAATGGCCATGAAAGTGTTTTGTAAATGTATATAACTAAATCAATATAATTTCCACCCAATTAATCCATATTGTCATTTATACGGACATTCCTAATACTATGTTTCTTATAAGATTTGATGTGTTTCATAGGTGCAGAAGGGGATTGTTGAATGAATATCATTGTGAGAGGTTTTTAGAGACTTATTATATATCCTTACACTAATTTATCACCATGTTTTTATATTAAAACCTATTTTTTTATACCATTCATTGTAGGTAGTCTTAACAGACAGTGAGAAGACAAAATGACTACCGAAGTGTGATAGTGAGAAGAGTGACATTGACACTTTTGTGGTATATTTAATAGACCATAAGACAAAGAGTTATTCAATAGGTGTCCTAAAACCTATACAATACATCTATTTTTAAAACTATAATTCATCAAAATGATAAGTTTGAAGATAATCCTAGAGGGCCAATGAGTGGCTGTTAGAGAGTGAGTAATAATTGACAAAGATATAGTTATCAATTGGAGAGGCATAAATGACTATCACCATCAGGATTACATCTTATTATGACAAAGAAAATGCATCAAATATCCCTATTTAAATTTTATATAGTCAATTAGACTCATCATCAAAAAAGGTAGTTTCAAGAAGGAAAGGGAAGAGTGTCTACACCAACTTGAGAGATAGTGATGAACTTCAAGTGAACACTTATACATGATAACTTCTTGATCTAGTTTCCACTTCATTATATTACATTGTAAATGGTTCTCATAGGTTGACACTTGGCCTTTTGAACTTTCCAATTCTCTTCTCTCTCCTCTCACATGCTCTATAAATGTAAGTATTTTTGGCTTTATAATGGATCTAAACCTAGTATGTGAAAGCCCTGCTAGTTTGAATACTATATTTACCTTTGAAATAAATAATTCTAATCTAGTTTTAAGTTCATATCTTCTTGTCTAAGTATGTGAAGTAGTGAATAGTGGATTGTGACAACTATCTATCCTTGTTCTCTTTGCTCTTTCATGTTTGTTTTAAGTAGTTATCCTTATAACAAGTCACATAAAGTATAGCTAGTGTATTTGTATATCACTAAGTGTAAGGAGTAACATTAGTGTCTTTAATCTAACCAATTTTTCACTCACTTGGATAAATACAATGCATATAACCTCCATGTTTAAAACACTTATGCTAGAGCAATCTAAGATGTTGAGACTAGTATTGTGAGTCATGTTTCATAGTGCAAGTGTATGGTACTCTTGTGGAGATCAATCTAGTGTATCAACTCATTAACATAGGTTAATTTTGTGTTCCTTATATCCCTTTTCATCTAATAAATCAAATAGTGTAGGTGATAATCTATCAAAGACTAATATACGGAGCTATCCCTTACACCTAAAGGATTACCTCTACTATAGGTGACCCATAGGCCTAAAGCTAATCCAATATTTTACTCAATATAGAGAAGGCTTAAATAACCTCTCTAGGGTGAAAGAATGAGTGAAAAAAATTCTATTAAACTTGGTGGGATTATTAGTTCAAGTGCATCTTTTCAAGGTGAGTGCTGGCCCTAACAACATCACAACTACATATGTGTGTTCTACTCAACATTTGGAAACTCCATTAAGGTAATATATAGTTTAGACCAAGTTTTATCATTATTTTGTTCTTACTTTATATTCACTAATAGGTCATCTACTAGTAGAGGTAATAATCCTATAAACCCATTTACTCAACCTAAACTTCTCCTTGAAGTTCAATATCCTCAGCCTATCTTAAAATTTCAAGAACAAGAAGACTTTGAAAGAACATAAGATCAAGAAAGTAAAGGGGAAATTGAGGATACTATGGCTAGGTAGCATGCCTTCCAAACCTTTAACACTAAAAATCCTATACACCTCAATGCATATGATGATATTCCCCCCAATACCACCAAGAGTGTTTCCACTTTAAATGGGGATGGTCCTATTACCTCAAGTGATCGTATTAGGGACATTTATAACTTCTATAACTTTCATGATGCCACTAAAGTTAACATTGTAATTAGTTTACTTTCCATGCCTCTTAGAGGAAAAACCCTTGATTGGTATAGTACATTATTAGGAGGATGTATCACCACTTGGGACGAGTTTAGAGAGTTGTTAACTCAAATATTTGAATACAAAAGTGATCACACATCACTCATTCATTAGCTGAATGTGATTCTAAGAGGTCCTAAAGAAATTATGCATGACTTCAATGAGAGGTTCCAAATAATTTGGTATAGGCTTCCCCGTCCCATGAGACCCCCTAAAAGTTTTTTTCCTTACATATATAAGGGCTATTGGGACTGATATAACCATCATGTTTTAGTCCATGGGTGGATCCACTTTGCCTAAATCCTATGACATATCCATTAGAGCTGACAATGGTTTAATAAAAGCTAGTAAACTCCCTCCAAAAGTCTCTATGTCCATTATACCTAACATGTCTTCTAATTCTCAAATTCTTACTCTAGTCCCAAGTTCAAACAAGTCTAGATTTGACACAAATAAGTAAGAGGATACCATTAATTAGGATGCAAGATCTAAGGCCTTTGAGGCTTAAGTTAGGAAACTAAATATGCAATATGGAGTTAACCAAAACCCTTATTCCTATCCTTCAAAAAAATTTAAGTTTCCACCTCAATAATATGGTCAAGGGAGGGGAAATAGACATGATAACTTCAACAGGCCACCCAATGCAAATATTATAACCTCTACTCCCAATACAAGAGCTATGGTTTCAATCCATAGTAACTTAGTCCATGGAGAAGAATGGAAGTCTTAAGGATAATACATGGATGAAAATGAAGGTGAGGGACAAGATTTGGTAGCCCAAGGATAACCTACTCCTTAATTAATATTAGAAGATGAGAACTTCACGAAAGCAAAAACAAATGAAGGATGACAACCCCAAAGAGTAAACTTGACATTTTTTTTTATTGGAAGACACATTTGTCCTAAACTAGGGTACCTTAGTTTTAGTTAATACAAGATCAAAGTGTAATTATTTGGGATATGTTCATGGTGTTGACACAAGTTCAAATAACCCTCCCACAAGGCAACAAGGTGTGAATGCAAGTGTGGCAATCCCTATAACTTATGTATCTCTTCAAAATCAGAATGTGGGAATGGTGAATCAAATTAATCCATTGACTCAAGCTCAATGCAATTATTTTTCATCAATAATATAATAAAAGGTGAGTGTTCCCTCTTTGAATATCATTAATTCCTTGAAGAATGCTAAGACTAGGTCCTCTCTTTGGGAAGTGTTCGACATGCTTGGTCAAAAGAAATTACTTAAAGATCAGTTGTTCCAAATCCATTCTAGCTCTAAACCATAAATAAATGGTGATATATCCATCACTAATTCTCCTACTCACATTGTTTAACCCTCCACTAAATCTGAAAATCCCCCACCCTTCTACCTCACTGTCATTGTGGGAGACAAGCTTGTTCACAATTGCATTGTGGATAGTGGGGAAGGTAACTCAGTTATGCCCAATCTTATGGTAGATAAGTTGAGATTCAAATATGATACATATACAAATGGAGTGTTACAAATTTATGGGAAACCAATTAAGTTAGTGGAACTCATCAAAGTTTTGAGAGTTTTTTTGCATTATGGTCCAAGCTTTCCTATACTTCAAGATACAGTGGTGGTAGATCTGCCTACTCACTTTGGTATATGCCTATCAATTGAATTCACCACCAAGAGAGGAGGATATATCTTATATTATTGGTCCTTATTACCTTTTAAAACAAGGTATGGAGCAATGGTAACTATTAGAACACAAACATTATCTAAGTTTCATATTAAGCCATATGTAGAAGTAAGCTCTAATCTAAATTGTACCATCAATGATCAAGAAGTGTATGATATGGATGATAGAGAATATTGAAAACTTGAAGGCATATCTAATATTTTTATAGATGAGTATGGTACTAATACTTATGGACATGATCAATACATTGTCATTGAATAGATTGACCTCGGCACATACATCATCCATGATGAAGGTGATGAACATTCTACGGTAAGCATTAATAATTATTTTCAACAAGGTGATGAGGGTAATTAAATTATTAATTTACATGATGAAGATGGTTTTCAAAGTATGGTAGATTAGGATAATGAGGAAAACAATGCCATTCTTCCTACATAATATGGAGGAGTCCATGAATGTGACATCCATGAAGAGGAAGGTGATCTATGGAAGTAGTCCCATGCCATAGTTCAAGAGTTTGAACAAATGATTAAGTCAACTCCCCTTCTTAAGAATCATGAATTTGATAGTAAGTTTGTTAATCAATCTTATAAACATGAAGGGGACTATCTGATTAAGCATGAGAATGAGTGTCAAACTATTGTTAAGAAGGTTACAATCATGAAGGAGTCCAATGAAACCAAGGCAAAAATGTTTGTGTTTGAAGAGTAGTCTCAACCTTAGTTTGATATTGAATCACTTTCAGCTATGTTGGAGTAACAAGGGGACAAGATTTATGATTCTAGACATAAAGTCTATCATGTTCTAGAAAAAGGTAAAGTTGAGCCAAATTTGATGACTCCCAAGATACATTTTTAGAGGTGTCAATTGAACATGATAGAGTTCAAGCAAACTGTAAAGCTGAAAAATACTCTTGAAGGGCTACATAGATTATTCATTAGAGCTCTAAAATAAAAACTTGATGCTAATATAGGATATAGATATGGTAAGTCATTTGATTATCTACATAAGCAACTATTTATTGATAAACATGCATCATATGAAGGTTTGTTTTCATGAAGAAATAGTGATACTACAAGCATTATCTTTGACCCAGTTAAAGCAATGATGAATTTGTTCTTCACCTCAAGTGTTTGAGGTCTTGTACATACTAGGATATTTATGTGTTCTTTCCTATGTTGTGTTTTTTTTAAAGTGTTCATGAGAACACAAGTGTGTTTACTTTGGTGTGTTTTCTTGTGTGTTTGTTTCCTATTGTTTGTTGTCTTTTCAGAGTCTTTTCAAGGTTAGGTATAGTGTATAGGTAACTCCATAACCCAATGGTTAGGAGAAGGCTACTGGTCCTTAGCATAACATGCTTACAACCCCTAAGAAATTGTTAAAATGTTGACTAATTTGATTCCAAGTCAAATTAGGTCAACCCTTATATAGTTCAAACTTTCATAGGGTCTCCTAGTTTGGAAAATGTGCACCTTGTTCATTAATGAAGTCAAATAATATGTTTTATCTTTATCATATTTGTCTAAGTTGGTCCTATGTCACCCTAAGCCACCTTTTGGTTCATTTAATGAACTTGTATAGTTTCCATAATAAGGTAAGTGTTTCAGTAGAATATCGAATGTCCCACATGTAAAAAATGGTCAGATAAACCATTTTAAAACTAATTAATTTTAGGTTCAATGTAGATTCAATAAGATAAAATGCTCAAGAAATTTGTATAGATTATATATCATTCTAGCATGTGTGAGCACTTCATGGAGGTATCTTCAGATCCCCATAGTTAAATTTCATGCTTAGTTAGCTTAGATAGGTCCAAAATGGGAAAAAACCAACCTATCTCTCTCATCTCTCTCTTGGACAAGTCAAAGAGGTCAACCAATTTCCACTTAGTATGGATAGGAGGAGCAGAGTTAAAGAAAGTGGACTTGGTGGGTGATAGTAGTCCATTTTTGATCTATTTCATGGAAATATTTTTTGGTTTAGTGTCTTATGGTTCATGAACCATCATTAAGAATTTTAGTGACTCTAAACTACCTACACATCCCCAATGGCTTCAATTTTCTTCTCTATTTGCATTGATACGACCAAACTAGGTGATGTAAGTGATAGTGAAGAGCATGATCATCCTTTTCATATGGTTTTTAGTCTATTTGGTATGTGTGGATATAAATTAATAAGTATAACCATCTCATTATGCTAGAATAAGACACCATTGAAGTCTAAATAATAGTGTTGCTGACTTACATAGTTTCATCATCATGTAAATGATTTTAGGATAAGGATATAATGTTTCTATTCAACCTTTGAGAGTATGTTTGATCATATTATTCATATAAGTTTTGATCTCAAGAGTTTCATTGATGATATGAAAAGACAGAAACTTGATACAGTCAAGAAGCCCTGAAGTAGACATCTACAGGTTTCATGTTCAAACTTAAAAGAAGGATCAAGACATGAGAGGAAGCATAATGGTGTTTAAAATTATTGAGATTACATAAGACCTAAAATAAATTCCATGTACCTAGTGAAATTTAATTAGGATGATCATAAGGTTATAACTTAACACACAATCCTATATCTGATAACACCTATAAGCAACCTCAAGCAGTGGTTTGAAGTAAATCCAAAAGAGATAGAGTAGTGTTGAATGGGAGGTGTTTGAACTCATTTGAGACCTTTTATCAGGTCTAAGATCATAAAGAGGATCATTGTGATAATGGTGAGGCCATTATATGTAGAGATACCTAATCCATGTTAACAGGTTGAGAAAGATTCAATTGAGAAGTTTTACCTTAACTTCTTTGAATGAGGTTTTGTTCATATACTATGTCATCCCATGGTGAAGTGTCTTGAGGTCTAGATAGGCCTAATAGTTTATCTCTTATACTCCAGGCCTAGAGATAATGTCTTAACATAAGAAGGCAATTTTTTAGTCAAGAAAATATAATGTAAATAAGCTTCCAATTCAAGCATGTTTTCACTATAGACATTCAGTAAGCTGCAATACTCTTGAAGCCAAAATGATCTTACAAGACAATAATGACACAATAGTTGTATGACCCAAGACAAAGTGACTCTATTTTAGTGAAATATGACACTAGTGACTTAAATATAACATAAAATTGGAAACATATTTCTCAAATAAATGTCTTCACCTACATGAAGGTCTCATATCCCCAAACAACATTTACAGTCTAACTGTAGACCCACAGTGTGTTTATGGTGGAAGATAAGAAACATGGATTACAAGAATAGATAATAATTAAAGTTTAATGTAACATAATTACCTTAATACAAATAAAATGAGTTTAATTATAATTATTTTACATTGGTCATCACCTACATGAGTCCTTGTTTCTCCTAAATTGCCACCTATAGTTTGACTCAATTTGTAGACTAGCCTAGGCTAGTGGAGAGAGATGGTTTAAAAGGTTGGGAAAGACTTAAGTTGGGTGAAAAAATTTAAAACATATTGAAAATTTTACATTAACTTTTAATTTTATTCTAATATATAAAGAGAGAGAAAAAATAGGGTTTCAAACCTCAACCCACATTCAGCCCAAAACCTTGCACAGTCACTATGCTTGGGAAGTTAGTTTTAGGTTTTGGAGTATTGAGAGATTTGAAGAGGTGATAAATCTTTGAAAATATGTACAAATAATATTCATGACATAATAAATCCATACAAATTCTCATTTTTTTCATAATAATAGGGGAGATTCCCTTTGTTTTGTCTTAGACAGAGGGCACTCCATAGTCATGAACACCCTACAGGCATAGTGTGTAAATGGTGATAAGTTGAAGGGAAGGAAAAAAGAGGCATTTTATAATGATCTTTGAGGTTTTTTTTAATGTAAAAAACTATTTAAGGTCACCTAAAATCATGGGAAGTACCTCAAAGTGGTCATAGACATAAGCACACAACCTAGGTCTATTAGGCCTTAAACTAGGCCTAAACCCTCAGGGTGCCTTACTTGTTTCACATGACCACATAATACTTATAATAAATTTTATGAAATTTATGGGAGAGTGGAGAGTCTAAAATATCCATCAGTTTATAGATAAAGATCCCAACTTGGTCATTTTTGCTTAATTTGGTCTCAGGTTTACTCAAATTCCTAGAAGGAACTTGATAGTCATCTTCAATTGATCATATATGTAAGAAAAATATACATGAGACCTCAATAATTTAGTGAAAATTGAGGAGGCTCCTATACTACAACTTTGTGGAATTGGTTCTAAGGTTGGGCGTCTAACCTTTATGAATCATTGCTAACAAGATAAGTGTCCTAAAACACTCTCAAAATCCTTATGCAGACATGATGAAGAAGATATGGATAATTATGAATCCAAGAGGGGTAAAATTTCCATGAAAGTGTTTTGGACATGTTTTTAACTCCCTCAAGCTTATTTACACCCAATTGATCTATACTGTCATCTATATAGATAAACCTAATACTATGTTTATTATAGGATTTGATGTGTTTTAGAGGTGTAGAAGGGGATTGATGAATGAAGATAATTGTGAGATGTCTATAAATACTTACTATATTTCCTTACACTTATTTATCACCATGGTTGTGCATGAAAACCTCTCTATTATACCATTCATTGTAGGTAATATAAATAAATAGCGAGAAGGCAAAATTACTGCTTAAGTGTGATAGTGAAAAGAGTGACATTGAAACTTTTGAGGTCTATTTGACAAACTAAAAGACAAAGATGTATTTTAAAAGTTTCCTATAACCTATGGAATGCATCTCTTTGGAGAAATGTAAGTCATCATAGTGAGAACTATGAAGATAGTCCTAGAGGGCTAATGAGTGGATGGTAGAGAGTGAGTAACAATTGGAAAAGATAGAGTTATCAATTGGAGAGGTGTAGATGACTATCACCATCAAGATTCCATCTTCTTAGGATAGTGAAAATGTGTTAAATATCCCTATGTAAGTTTTAGATAGTCAAGTAGATTCATGATCAAACAAGGTATTTTCAAGAAGGAAAGTGAAGATTCTCTATGCTTATTTGAGAGAGAACAATGGAATTTAGGTGGAAACTTATCTATGATAACTTCCTAACTTGTTTTCCACTTCATTATCTTTCATTATAATTGGTTCTCATAGTTTGACATTTGGCCTTGTGACCTTTCCACTTCTCCTCTTTTCTCCTCTCACATGCTCTACATATGCAAGCCTCTTTAGCTTTTTAATAGATCCACACTTGGTATGGTAAATCCCTACTAGTTTGAATACTATATTTTCATTTGAAATAAATATTTCCAATCTAGTTTTGAGTTTATATCTTCTTGTCTAAGTGTGTGAAGTAGTGAATAGTGAAATGACAAGTGATAATTATCTATCCTTGTGTTCTCTTTTCTCTTTCATGTTTGGTGCAAGTAATTCTCCCTATAACAAGTCACATAAATTTTAGCTAGTGTAGTTGTCTATATATAAGTGTAAAGAGTAGCATTAGTGTCTGCAATCTGACCTCTTATTCCCTCACATTGAGAAGGACAATGCATATCACCTCTATGTTTGAAACACTTATGTAAGAGCAATCTAGGATGTTAAGACTAGTATTGTGAGTCATGTTTCACAATGCAAGTTTATGGTACTCTAGTGGTGATTAATTTGGTGTATCACTTCATTAGAATGGGGTAATTTTGTGTTCAATCTATTCCTTTTCATCCAAACATGTAAGTAGTGTAAATGATAAGCTATGAAGGACTAATCTAGGGAGCTAGCCCTTAAACATAGAGGTTTACCTTTGCTATAGGAAACCCATAGGCCTAGAGGTAATCCAATGTTTCACTCAATATAGATAAGGCTTGAATAACCTCTCTAGGGTGAAATATTGAGTGACAACACATAATAAAAAGTAGAATTACAATATTAGATATCTCGAAGGATATGCTCCATCATGACTCTCTGGTGGATGAGCTACACTACCCATAGATGCCTATTATTGTCCATTATGAATAGTTTATTGTAATGAGGTAGTATGAGATGTAAGACCATCAACTTATACCTATATATTGTCTAGTTAGGCTTACACATGACTCAATTCTATCATAGTGGCCATATGAGCAGCTCTCTCTTAGACTAATGCTTGTCAATCTCATGCCCGTCCATGTCCAAATATAAGGGGTAGATATAGGCCATCCCATCATGTATGGATTTCTAAAGTTTCCTCACCAACCAATAAAAACCAACTAGCATAAGATGGGAGAGATTTTACAATAGGATCCTCCATAGTAGTATTATCATAATACAATAACACTCCATCCAAAATATAATAGTGTGTGGTTGAACTACTACACCTCATATAAAATACTCCTCAATATTTTATACATAACAAAATCCAAGTTTACATTAGATATCACATATATATCTAAATATCCCAAAGATATAACTACATAAGGAAATCCACAACTATACATCTAGTCATCTATTAAATTACTCAAAACATAAACCATTACTTACAAATAACAACATCACCAATAATGGTCTCCCTATCAACATGACCAGCTAAGACATCCACTATAACTTTCCTCTAAGAAGATGCAAAACTTGGATCAATAAATCATGTGTTTGTAAGTCCTATTCAAATCCATATCTATATCAACCAACTCTATGTATCCTATGTCATAGGATCTCCATGTGCATCTACTCCCTCTTATGTCTCTACCACCACCCGATGACATCTCCATCTCCTCTGTGATCATGGAGGAAATTGTAGTACCTATTATGTCTTTGCAGTATCCATACCCACATCCTCACCCTCCATAGCAACCATATGCACATCTACCATAGCTACCTCCTTAGCCTCAAGTCTATCTACCCTTTATTGTTGAGTTTGACTAGTCCAAGGTCTCACTCAACATAGGTAAATCACTTATATCTCCATTGGTACTCCCACACCACCTATACCCCTCAAATCCATAACATGCCATGCCCAATAATTTAGAACTATAATATGATCCATTAGATGTGGAAAACTAAACTATTTAGGAACATGTGTAATAGGGTGTGGCTCTACCCACCATGTATAGTGACCAATTATGTAAGCATGACCCAAACTAGTAACAATAGTAACCTAATGTAACCAACTAGCCATAATATTTCACTATGTGTAATTTTCTATAGTGGTGGGGTGTGTAATACAACAACTACATGGTCTTATCACCACCTAACCACATGAGGAAGCCTATCAAACCCAGATAATTGACCCTAATTCATAAAGTGTGCCCTGCTCCATAAGAGATTGACATAACGTAATTACATACAATGACACATTCATATTTGACTTGTGACAAAGAATACATGATGTCACAAACTCTATCATGGCCTTTTAGATAATCATATTAGTTGGCATATAAACATTAAATAGGCATACATGAAAACTAATAAAACATCTCTCTAAGCTAGTAGCCCATAGATCTAAGGCTTGCCACTTGGCCAAATCATAGGAGTACCTATAATGGGTAATCCAAATAGGGCATGAATGTCCTCCAATGTGATCCCCACTTCTATCGTATTACTATCTACCTCCCACCAAAGAGTGTTAGTTAGTCACTCTAATGCTCCAAAGAACATGATGACTAAGTAAACACTTAAAGGAATCCTACACATCTCTATAATACCTCTAAATCCTAAGGATAATTGAGAATGGTCGTCAACTAACAATATCTCTAGTATATTTGATAGCCATACTATGTCCACTAATTGCTAGAATCTTTGTTGCTTCCATAAAATGCCAAACAAAATATAATGTATTAGATATTGATACAAAATTAATAAAATACATTCTATAAATATTCAATTTCAAAATTAAATACTTCATCAACCTATTTTTGTCACTTTCACACCCTTCTACTATGCAGTTAGCCACTTAAAACTAAGTCAACCTTATTTCCTATGCAATCGACCACTTAAAAATAATTTGGACCTATTTTCCCACATAATCACCCACTTAAACCTAAGTCAGACCTATTTCATAACTAAATCAGCCACTTCTTATAAAGCTGACCCTATTAAATAACTAAGGTAATTGATTCCTGTGAAGTTGGACCTATATTATAATTAAGTTGGCCCTATTTCATAACTAAATCAACCACTTCCTATGAAGTTGATTTTTTCAAATAAGTAAGTCGACCACTTGTAACTAAATCATCCCTACACTACATAGTCGGTCACACACCAAATAATTATGTCAACCTCTTCATATGCAGTCAACACTAAAACAATCCTACCCAAATGTGAACTAAGTCAACAAAGATGACCCCATTTAAAAATTTCTATGATTTTTCACTTAATTATCATTAATTCCTTAGGCATTTATTTTACCTACCACTTCTTACCCATTAACCTGCATAATTCATACTCTACCTAAACATTTCCTAAGACCGATTTCATTATATGATTTTCCCCTAATGTCTACTTTTTCACAACTAACTTAATTTTTAATAAAAATTACCAATCACTTTAATTTAATGCATCACTTACCTTACATACACTAACTACTACTACTCGGTGTCCTCCAATTCGTACCCATTGTATCCTCACCATCATCACTCTCTATGTTTTTCTCAGTATTTCAAATCTCTATTTTCTTAGAATAGCAAAATTACAGATGAATAATTTTTAACCCTATTTATATTTACAATTCAAAATTATTTAACTATCAATTATTTACCACTAAATTTTGAATTTTGATCATAACTATGTTTCTATTAGTTATTTTTCCAAAATTAAAGATGTTCTAGAATCCTAACATCATATAGAATTTTTCTAAATATGGCATATATTTTTAAAAAAAAATTCAAATTTTATCTCAATTTATAGGTTTGCCTAGTGTTCCCTACATTGTACATTTCTCCATTTCTCTCACATCATTTCTACTCCATGGAAATAAGGTAAGTAAAGGTATGTATTTTTCAATTCTTTCCTTTTAATTATCTATTTGCTTTATAATGAAATTTATAGAGATCAACATTGTTTGTTCCCATGTTATTTTCCCAAAGCACCATCCCATATTATAATAATATGACACATGATGAGATTCATGTGGGGCATATCTATACACACAATATTTTTAAACTTTATCAATTAATGATGCTTTCTCTCTTCTAGAAACCCATTGAGTTTCAATCTCTCTAAGTGCATGTGTTAAGGGTGTACCAGGGAAGGGGTGGGTATAAATTTGGTGCTTCACAAGATTTTTTTCCCCTATACCACCTTGTAAAACCAATATAAACCCCTCATATACATTTCCCTAAGATTTTACACCTCACTCACACACTTCTCTAAGCAATTCACTACCTCAAAATAGACCCTACCTAAGTAAAACCCATTTTTACTATTTACCAAACACAGTCAAATGGGTCTACCTAATTCTAGGAATAACACACAATATAAGATTGAGTCGACCTAGGCAGATTTAGTTTAGGGCATAATGGTTCTATTTTTCATCTAACAAGGTCAACTACATTGGCTAGTATTCTAAAAGGTCTTAGGTTCAAATCAAGATATATATACCCCTCTTTCACCTCATTTCTAATAGAGAGCATCATTCATTTGTGCTTATTTATCTACATTTATATCATTACACCTTAAGAGTCATTACTTAGGGTTTTAAGCTTCTTAGAGGAGAACCTTTATCTTGTGAAAGCTTGAGATTCACTACTTGTCTATAATATAGTCCATTGTCCATCCTTATATTCTTAAATAATACACAACAACCTCTTAAAAAACAACACTGGCCAAGGGAGAGGTTAAGGCTCGACAAATTCATCTTTAAGGTAAGTATTACTAACTCTTACTACTCTATTTTATTAGATAGATTTGCATGAATAATGGCTAATGGATGTATTGTATTTCCTTTGCTAGGATTAACTCTACATTGGCTTGAGTAGAATTTTAAATTACATGTTTATTGATTATGTTTATCCCTCATTTTTTCCACAAGTTTTATTGAGCACTAGATTATATTTACCTTACTATTATTATTAGACTTAGCTAGGGTTATTATGTGGTGTTGTTTGACTAGAGGCTTTGGAACCCTATATAGCCATATTATATGATAAGAGATCCCTTAAGTAGGTTTAACAGATATATATTGGTCATGACCTCAATTATTTAAGTATCTCTAGTGGTATAATTAGCTAATTTATTTTCTCTAATTTATGATTGATTTGTAGATCAACTTCACTTTTCACTTACATATAAATGGTGCCAACCTAAGGCTAATATTATTGTTTGGGCTCATGCAGATGTCTAGATACTAATCTAAATGACTTGTAATTTTGTTTTCACCCTTCATACCAAATTTTTATATTATAAGTCCTCCATGAAGTAGTTAACCACTTATAATCTTATCCCTTTATTGTAGTTTCCATATTTAGTAAGCTAATGTGCCAAATCAATTTCAAAGTTTTAAATTCAAATTTATAAATTTACTGTATATTTTGTAATATGAATTCATTTATAATAGTTATATATAATTAGGTTTAATTAATGAAAATAATCCCAAAATAGATAAAACATATTGGTAAACCCATATATTATATCGATCATTTCTAAACCCTTAGGTTTCCCTTAGGGTTTATTCCTTCATTTAAGGGTTTTATATTTCAATTTATAAATCAAAATTTCAGTTTTTATCCCTAATTTTAATTTAATACACAAATTAAACATCACATAGTTTCTATTTATTTACTCAAGCTATGATTGTAATTATTACATGTTACTTTCCTTTGATATGTACAATATGTAACAAACATGTAATTTAATGGATATAGTTTATGTACACTAATAAGGATAAAATAAATAATGATCAATATCAAACCTTTCCTAATTAATCCTCCTATATAATCCAATATTATTTTTTCCTATCAATAATAGGCACCAAAGGGTATGCATGGTTCCCTTTGTTCCTCCTTCCTTTCATCCTCTTCATAGAACTTATTTGATGGTTGAATCTGATATTTATCAAGAAATTAGTACCATGGATGTTAATCAAATAATTTAATATGTAGATTTTCCTAACATATTTTATGATATTAATTAAATATAATTAACTATATTTATTGATACGAACCCAAAAATGCATGATGCATTGTTATTTATCACAAGAGATGATTAATTTTTTTAATCTTGGGATAGCTAATAGTATAAAAAATATGATCCCTTTCATGATAGTAACCATCCTTTTGGAGGTACCAATTCCACCATGGGTGTTCAAAAAATTACTAATGGTAGTATGCCTACATATATTCCCTTTCTTACACATGTCTTACCCATCCAAGTTGTGGGGATAACCCAAGGGTTATCTTAGATTACCATTCCTATTTATACATAATTGGCATATGTTGATCCTATAATTACTACACATGTAACATCATCAATCTCTCCTACTACATCATCCCTTGAGTAAATAGTTTTATCTCTAGAAATAAAATTGTTTTAGTTACATCATGGTGCCTCTAGATCTAGTCATTCTATAGATTTTAATTATTTGGTCCACAATCCATTATCCTTAGATATTTCAACCTACCTTTAACCTATAACTTTTATAGATGGCAATATTTCATTTTATGATGGTGGAGATGATCTAAAGAAACATATTATATCCTTCCATTAAACATGCTTGGATTATGCATGCAATGATAAATTATTGACCAATTTATTTCCACATGGTCTTAAGGAGCATTCACTCTAATGGATTTATGAACTCATATCTCAATCAGTAAGGAAATTTAATCATTTTTCAAACCAATTTTAGACACATTTTTATATCAACATAAATAAAAATATCTATTATTCATAGATTTCCAAACTCAAATAAGGATCCAATGAGCCATTTAGTGACTATGTATTGTGGTATAATATTATGATAACCAATATTAATATCCTATAGATGATAATTATCTCCAAGATATATTTAAGAAAATTTATATATCACCATTCCATGAGTATATTGTATTCAATAAATTCATTTCCTTTGATGATCTATGTCACACAGTCAGAGATCAAAATGTAAAGATCATAGATTTTTAAAAACTCAAGTACATGTCTAAAGATTAAAATACTCAAAATTAAAAATTTAAAACAAAACCAAGATAAAAAGTTAAGTCAAATTATACTTATAGTAAATCTAAGACAATGATTAATGTAGTATCATAGCCTAAAATTGGCTTCTCCTCTTCAACCTACTAATGAGGTAGTTTTCATGGTCACCTTGATCTCCTCATGAGGATTTACATAAGTTTAAACCTCATATATCTCCCTTCACCACTATAAGTTTATATGATCTTACCATTACCAAAGTAATGAGAAAATAATGTGTATTGTGACTATAATCAATGTGAGGGAAATTCCACAAATTGATGATATAAGCTAAGGAATAAGATACAAGATCTCTTTGATTACAATGCTATTGATTTTAGAAAACACCTAAAGGATTCAATACAAAAATATAATGGAAAATCCAAGATAAAAATATTTTCTAGTCATCTTCAAAATCATAAGGTAGTAGAAACCAAGGATACTTATGAGGTACGTCATACACATAATGCATATCCTCCTATATATGATCACCCTTTGGAAAAGATTATTGGTACAATGATAGGAATCATAACATAGAGACCCATAATTACATTTGATAATAGTGAGATTATGGATGATGATTCAAATCTAAATTCTCTATTTGTATGAGCTTATGCAGATTTACAACCCCTTCATAATGTTATGATTCATAATGGATAAAGTGAGACTGGATATACAATGACACTTTTACATTATCTTGGCTACACATGAGGATTTAATAGAGAAAACATAGATAATCAAGGGATTTAATTTAAAAAGACAAGATACATTGGGACAAATTTTTATATCTCTTAATTTAGGCCTTGTAGTAATAGCTACTCCATTCCTTGTTTTACCAGGCACAAGGTTCTTCAATATTTTATTTTGAAGTCCTTGGACACACAAACTCCACATAATACCATAATTAGTGAAACAATGTGTTAATTATATACACTAGAATAGGGTATTTATATTTCTAGGTATTTCATATGAGTACCCTCTTGTACCACAAACATTTTTTCCTCTAACCCCACCATCACAATTGGTTATTATATCTATTCACCATTATTATATATATGCAGTCTATACACTTATCTATAACACTTTAAAGGGGAAATTAATACACCTATTTAAGATTATGTCAAATAGGTATTTACCCAAACTATTTTAATTCCTTATAAAAAATAAATTATACAACCTACTAGGTTCATTATATACACACCATTTAGATGAAAGTATTAGAGTTTACTAGATGGCTAGTGTTACAGTGCCCATTACATCAAAGGGTCATTATGATTGACTATAGAAATTATTTTTTGGAATCATAATGATTGAGAGGGAGGGGGGTGAATTAGTCTTCAATTTTTTTTACAAATTTACTTCATCATTCATGAACCATCAAAGCAATATAGTCAACTAGTAACACATCAAGAACCATTCATACTAACATGAGACAAGAGCATAATGCATAGAACACTTATTTGAGTGGGAAAACCTCAATGGAAAGAAAATGAAATAATATATACCAATGGAATATAATCCTATAAGATAATAACAAATTTTAGTGAAGCATCAATTCCACATGGAACACCAACCCCAACTAGCCAAACACCCACTTGACTTGGATTTTTAGCAAGCAACCACTTGTAAGGAGACACCGAACCCCTAAATGACTTAAGAAAAACTCAAAAAATTGATTGTTTTGATCACCTTCATAACACTATTTTCTCAACCAATATATGATGACCATCTCATCATCTCTTCATACTCTTATCCCTCTCGAACTGCCTTCTAGGCCTCCTCGCTCAACTAGGTCTCTTTAAGATAGATTAGGTCATATGACCTTGAAATTAATATATAGTAACCCTATTAGATATTCATGATAGTTTATATACATAAATTTTATGGTATATAATACCTCATTCTTCTCTTCAATGTGTTATCCCCTTCACTTTTACTCTCTTATGTTCTAACTTGACAATTATGCCTATTAGGCTTTATTCTTATACAATCCTCTAGATCACACACCTCTTTATCATAAAAACACACTTGAACACTTGGATTATAATTAAAATAGGTATTATAACACGTTTAATACTTTAATAAATCATTACAATAGGTCATCCTTAACTTAAAATACCAAAAACTCTTTTATGCCTTAAGGAGACCTAATTCAATTACACCTTCATTAGTATACAGTACCCTTTGATATTATTAAAAAAATTCAAACTAAAAAAATTAATAACACTTAATATTACAATAAAATATACCCCAAATAATATCCTCTTATGTCCATGAAACTTTCTAGCTCCAAACACCACTTAAAGCACACCATTAGTACTATTCACAATTAGGCGTATGAACCTGTAAAAAGTCTACCAAACAAAAATAAAGCATGTAAATAATTTAGTAAAAAAATAATGAAAATAAATCACATGAAATTAAACTTAACATAAAAAAATTCATCAATTTAATTATACTTAATTACATATGGCAAGAGGACTCAAAACACTCCTGTAACTTGCTCACTTAGAATTTCCAGTTTTCCTCAAAGACCAGTCATGGTGACTTAGACCTCCAACACTTTAATAGATATATTAAATGAAATATGATTAATTTATATTATTATATGAGATAATTATACCATTATTAGATATAAATATAATATGGTCAAATGGTAATATTGATCTTTTATACCAATCTCATAACCTTACATTTCATTGTCTCATTTGAACCAAATAGGTCAACTTGTGAGAAATTTTTTATCTATATTAACTAACTTCAAAAACTTATACTAAAAATTAACATGTTTTAAAATTCCTAAAACAAATATCTATTCACTTCGTTTCATCATTATATTATGATAACACATTCCTATCATGTTCTCACTACTGCTTGGGTTTTTCACTATTTGCACCATTAGGCCTATTAGCAACTAACTAAATTAGATGATTAATTTATCATGTTTGAGGGATATAAATTTTACAAAAACCTTCATGTAAATTAAACATAAATATCAAGCTTAATCCTCCATTCATTTTCATACTTTGAATTGGTCAACTCTGACTGCTACATTAAATATCTAAGAAATTAACACTTTCTTATATGGTATACTCACACCCCTGACAACTCAATCAAAATTAGAGGTGATTGAGAGAGTTGAATAAAACCTACAATATTTTACCTAAACATACCAATATATTATGGGTACTTTTTATCAAAATATTTAACATCAGGTCATTTTTAGGCTTTTAAAAGGGTTTAAAGTTATTTTCATTATTAAAAACCATTCATAAAGCATAGTCCCTTAATCTAACATCAAATAATTTGAATTTTGAGAGAGGACCCTTACCCATCTACCATTAATATCTTAGGTTCCCATTAATTTTTTTTGATGGGATAATGTGCACAAGAAAATCCTTCTTAGGTTGAGAACCCTTCATTCTGTGCACTTGAGAGACCTAAAAACCACTTTTCATGCCTTATAATTAAAAATATGCCCTTGAAATATATGAACACACTTGACACAACATACATCACCTTTATCAATTCTTAAAATAGATCAAACACCTTGAAATATGATTATGATCCCTTAATAGGCCACACCCTCTGTCTTTACTCTCTAGACCTTGTCTTGTAAACTACATTAGGCCTTAGAACTGACATCCATGCCTCTTTCCATGTGATATGCACTTAAATAGAATATTAAATAAACCTATCTCATTATTATACATAGCCATACATCCTTAACATTCCTTGAAATCAAACCACTATACCTCATTAGGCTAGGTAGGGTCTAGAAGTGGTCTAGTTGCAGACTTAATCTGTATGTCCTACCCTTTTAGGAGAACCTTGAAACTCTCACAAATGCTCCAATGCCTCACATAAATTATAAAAAAACCTCATAAAACTGATCATTTATGTGTGTAGGCATCTTATGCACATACCTTCTCAATACACTACAAGGCTCAAGAACTTGATAAATTTGACAATAAAGACCTTCCATGCTGACCTTCACATTACTCATGCAGTCATAAGAACACATATAAACAATATATTAAACTCTAATAATCACTTTAATATTTATCAAAATTTTCTCTCATATCTACACTCTTCAATGACCTCATAAAGAACTTCTTAAGAACCTTTGACATCAATGACAACATCAATTCCAAACCTCACCAATAGGAAAAATTATCAACAATATACCCCTTTATATTTGATGGATAAACACACTATAAAATTATAATTTTTATCTCCCCATTCAAGTCTTTCTCCCCCTTTGACATAAATTACAAATTGATTTATACAACTCCTTGGATCACACTCCTTGCAACCAAAATGCTCAACACATATGACTATGAGTTTATGAGACATAATACAAACATGCTTCCCCTATATCTATTCATACATTATTTGAATAAATCACCTATTATTGTAGATAATAAACAAAATTATCTCCCCTAAGTACTTGGATTTTTCAATGATTACTATGGGTAGGAATTACACCCAATTCCTATCTTAGGTGTTCAAATGTTACCTTTGGAAGTGGTTTGGTCAAAATATCTACAATTTGATCCTATGTAGAAACATATTCAAGTCTGACACTTTGTTCATACCAACTCTCTTAGAAAATGATACCAGATGGTAATGTGATTAGTCCTTTAGTGCCTAATAGGGTTAGTTGAGATGCTTATATCACTTGTATTGTCATAATAGATAAGGCTAGGACCATCATACTCCACCTTATAGTCTTTTAGGGTTTGTCTTATCCATAGGACATGAGTGAAACATGAAGCTATTTAAATACCCAACCTCACAAGTGGATAATGTTACTTATGGTTGATTCTTGCTTATCCATGAAAATAGGCATCTACCTAAAAAGAAGGCTCCTCCACTAGTACGTTTTCTATCATCTAGACTTCCTGCCCAATCTACATATATATAGGCTATCTAATTGAAAACCTTACTCCTTAGATAACACAACCCATAATCTATAGTCCCATTGAGAAACTTGAGTATCCTTATGACTACTTATAGATGAATTTCCTTTGGATATACTTGAAACTTTCCCATAAGACCCATTGATTTCATGATGTTAGGTCTAAAGGCAGTGGTGTATAGCAAACATCCAATTGTTAACCTATATGACATTTGATTGAAATTTAGAGACTTATCTTCCTTGCTAAAATTACACCATGTGATTATAGGTGCACTAACTACCTTGAAATATTACATATCAAAATTATTCAACATCTCTCTTATGTACTTGGCTTGTGAAATGAAAATACCCTTTTTAGATTGAGTGATTTTCAACCCAATAAAGAATGATAGTTCTCCCAGTATGGACATCTCAAACTCTTTCTTCATCACCTTTATAAAGACCTTGGTTATGTTCTCATTGTTTCCACCAAAGATGATGCCATCCACATAGACAACTACTATTAACTGATGGTCATGTTCTTACTTTATGTATAGATTACTATATGTAACTCCTCTTTTGAATCCTTGATCCAAGAGATACCTACCCAACCTATCATACCAAGATCTAGGAGCTTGCTTTAGATGATAAAGATAATTTTTAAATATAAAAGAATAGTCCTTATCACATGATAGTGATGACCCCTCAGGTTTGTCTATGTATACCTCCTCTTTAAATTTTCCATTAAAAAAGGTAGATTTGACATCCATCTAGTATACCTTGAACCCTTTGAATCTTGAATATGCTATAAACAATCTATTGGCCCTCCAATCTTGATATTGGTGCAAAAGTCTCCTCAAAGTCTATCCCTTTAAATTGTACATATCCCTTGTATACCAATATATCCTTGTTCCTAGTGACTTCTATATATTCATTCAACTTGTTTCTAAAAACTCATTTTGTGCTAATTACATTCTTGTCTTTAGGCCCAGAAACTAGCTCACAAGTCTATTCTTTTCTATTTGGTCTAACTAGTCATTCATAGAACCTATTCAAAATTTGTATTTTATTGATTATATAATAATCTTATGTTAAATATTATATAATAGAGTAACATTCTCTCACTTTAGATTACTTACCAATCTTCTCCTTTTTTGCATACCTGCATTCTTATTATCAATGATTTAAGATTTAGGATGATCTCTTTGAATCTACCTTAAGGAGATTTTTGAGTCCTATCTCTCCTCAAATTCTTATTCTTCATCATCAACCTCTATAGTCTCCTCTTCATTATTGAAGTATAAGGTTCTCTAAATTATCATTTGAATATGAGTGTGATTTCTTTGTCTCATCAATCTTCACATTGGTGATTTCCACTATCTTTTGTAACCTCTTATTATAACATCTATAGGCTAAAGTCATTGATGAGTATCCTAAGAATATACTTTCATTAGATCTACAATCAAACTTTCCTAAGTCTTCATCATCTCTTTTGATGAAACATTTTCTCCTAAACACTATAAAGTGTTCTACATTAGTAGGTCTACCTCTCCACAGTTCATAAGGAGTCATGTTTCTATTAATCCTTATCTATCCTCTATTCAAAATGTAGACTAAAATGTTTACTACCTCTCTCCAATATCCATCAAATAATATAGACTAATTTTTCATAATTCTATCCATTTCTTGAACTGTTTTATTCTTTCTTTCCACTACCCCATTCTACTGAGGTGTATTAGCTGATGAGAACTATCTCCTTATTCCATGAACCTCACATAAGTCATTGAATTCATTTGACCAAAACTATCCTCCTCTATAAAATCTTAGACACTTGATCTTCCCATTCTTCTTAGTCTCAAAAAGTGCTTTGAATGCCTTAAACTTATCAAGAGCTTCTAAATTTTTTTCAAGAATGCTACCAATGTCATTATTGTGTAGTCTCTATGAGTAACATGAAGTAGATATCTCCTTGAATGTTAAATTCTTGTATTCCCATAGAGATTAATATGTACTAACTCCAAGAGTATTGTAGTAGAGTACTCTTTGGACTTGAACCTTTTTATAGTTTGTTTAACATGTTGACATGCTTTGTAAAGTAGATTTATAGGTTTGGTGATCTTAGGCATGTTATTCACATACTTATTAGTGCTTATCTTAAACATATTGTCAAATTTTAGGTGACCTAACCTTTTGTGCCATATCAAAATTTCATCCATATTTCTCATAAAGCATGTCTCCTTGATCTCATTCAATACATATAGATTATTCTCAGGCTTATTATCATTGGTAATTAGCCTTATCAATTTGGATCTCCTTATCTCACACCCTATATCATGAAAGGTTGGTATGTGTCCTTTCTTGCACATTTGAATTACACTAATTAGGTTATGTTTCAAACCTTCCACATAAAACACATTTTATGTCTTGGTCTTCCCATTGTCCAAACTTAAGACACCCTTTCCAACTATATTGACAATTATGTTGTCTCCAAACCTCACTATTCCTACAACATTCTTCTTCAATGAGGTAAACTTATTTCTATATCCTGTCATGTGGATTGAGAAACAAATATTTACATACCATTTCATGCCTTCATATTGAATGTGAAAGGCAGTCTAAAATAGCATATAATCCTCTTTAGTCTTCTATTCCTCCTTAACAAATAGTCCATCTTGACTCTTGAGCTCAATATGATCAATCCTAACTTGCTTTGGCTTCCATACCAAAGTTTGACCCTTCTCATGTAGTTTATGGGATTCATATGTATTGTTTAATATTTTGCACCTTATATATTTATTAGAACAAAAACTTGAAATGTGTCCCATATTATGATATATGTAGTAAACAACATTTATGTACTTACCTCTTTACTAATCATTCATTTTCCCATGGTCCCATGATAACTTATCCTTTATTATATTGGTTTTCCTGATTAATATTTTTATGTTGGTAATATTAACTTATTATAACTTCTCATTCTCTCTCTCAATCTTTCTTATCTTGTCTATGATCTACTCATGCTTAACCTTCAAGGAATATAGCTCTATCTTCAATTGGTCATACTTAACATCCTTTGATCTAAATCTTGTATTGACACCTTCTAACTGATTCTTGAGATCCTTCAGAGTATTAATCTGATGTTTTAAATCATCAAGGGCACTAATGAGATAAACTTCAAGGTCTAATTTATCTTTTCCTTGATCACTATCATAGTATACTTCATCATATATTTTATCTTCTTTTTAACACTAGACATATTGTGCTTCTTAGAATCACCTTCAAGATGCTAGAATTACTTTAAAGGACCAGGCTATGATAATAATTATTGTAATAACAATGATTGAGAGGGGGGGTGAATTATTCTTTAAAAAATTCTACAACTTTACTTCATTATTCATGAACCATCAAATGAATATAGTAAACTAGCAACACATCAAGAACCATTCATATGAACACGAGAAGACATCATAACACATATAAAACTTATTAAAGTGGGAAACACTCAAGGGAAAAAAAACCCAATGATATTTATAGATGTAATATATTATTATAAGACAAAAACCAATTTGAGTGAAGCACCAAATCCACATGGAGCACCAACCCCAACTATCCAAGCACCCACTTGGCTAAGCTCTTTAGCAAATGTCAACTGGTAAGGAATAATCAACCTCCAAAATGACTGAGAACCAACTCAACCACATGATTTTTTTGTCAGGAATCAAGAACAACAAACATGCTCTGATACCACTTGTTGGGAGGGGAGGTGGAAGATAAATCCAAGAACAAACACACCTGTTCTAATTCCACCTCCTAGGATCTTGCTCCTCAGAAAGAGCACAATATGATTACCAAATATAAGCAATTGAATATGCGGAAATAACCAGAAACACAAGTAACTAGAATTCACCAATAACACAGAATATGAGAGACAATACACTATCTTGTATTAACACTAACAGAAAAGAATACAACAAAGAGCCGCCACACTCTTTCACCTTACAGAGATTTGCCACACCTCAAGTGTACAGTAATTCTTCTCACACACACTCTCCTACACAAAAACGATCCCAACAACCAACTCACACACAGAATTGGTGTTCACCTCACCAACCAGTCAGTAATAACCCTGCTGGTACATCAAGCACTCTATAGCACTTCAAGCTAATCTCTCATGAACTTGCAACCTGCAATTCAAAGACCAAACTTACATGTAGATCCCCAATGAGCTTGCAACAACCTGTAACTCACAGATCTTACAACTAGAAGGAACTCTTCCTTTCTATCTCATGCCTTAAACAATACATGCCAATGGGTCTATAAATAGATCCCTAACTCAAACAATAACTTAGACTCTTAATTTAGACAATTGTCCTCGCAGCCCAAGACTCTAACTGGTCTCAACATGCAAACTCTTCGTTCACTTAACTAACTGTCCATGAAACGAGCAGTTCTAGAACACACAGGCGACCGACGTCGGTCCCTACTTGTCTGGTTCTATCGACGTCGGCCGACTTCCTACCATCGCCGGTGGCCTTCTGCACTGGTCTCTGCCGATGTCGGTCCTGCTGCCGATGCTAGTTCTTGTAGAACTCAGCAACCATCTATTCCTCAGTTTGCAAAGGTTAAAGCTTTTAGCTCCACAACCTAACAATCTCCCACTTGGAGATAAACAGCTACAACCTGTACATGTACCTGTACACCGTCTAGTTTGTTCCCTTGGCTATGTATCCATCTTCAAAATCACCCTTGAAGACCAACCACCACAAAATCCGTGGTGCAAAACCTGTCATCCAAATTACCTACCACATCCACATCTACAACCATGTAGAAATAACCCTGAACTTGCATAGCATGTGCACCTGCTACTAGTCCCTGTAAGAATCCACTGAACTGCCCTCCAATGGTTCTCTCCCGGATTGGTTCCTAACTTGTGACAACTCCCACTGCTTGGGAAAACTCAGGTTTAGTACTTACCATGCACTCAACCTCATTATGTGAATCAAGACACCTGTTCAAAGAACTATCCAACCATCGGCGTGCTAACCGGTTTCACACAATCATCCTGAAACAAAGTCAACACATGACCTTCCATGTCTCTAGAACACACTCTTGCCAAAGAATCTTGCTGCTCCCAGATTCTCCATGACAAACACCTGAACTAGCTTTACCTTTAGTTCAACAATACCTGTATATGTAACCCTGCAACAAGCACATCATACAGAAAATAGGATAGTGTAGCTAATACTATCCAACCTGGTAAAGAGAAACACAATGAACAAACCTCCATTGCCCTGCAACTAATACAAGATCATATACCCTGATCTTCCATCTCACGTATCCATTTCCGCTCTTCTTTATCCTTAACATCCATTCGTCTCTCAGTGCTTGCTTCCAGCTGGCCACTCTACCCAAAAACACCTGTTTGGTTCTCCTCCAAGGAATCACATCCTCATCCATGCCTAGCTCCCACTATTTCCTGGATCTACCTATTCTGCTTCTTCAATAACTTCCTGGTCCTATGCCATAAGTGAGCAACAAGTAGTGTAAAGAAGGGAAATGACGAATTTAAGAACTTACTTACACCTTCAGTCCTCCATATGGGCGCTTGAGACTCCATGACAGCTTGTTGTCCACCCAAAATTCATCTCAGTGACCGATGCCGGTCACATCTCAGTCTACAGTCGATCGATGTCAGTTTCCTACGACTGCCTCCCTGCCGACGTCGATTTCCCCTGGCCGATGCCGGTCTCTATCTACCCTGAGTCACTGACGTCGGGCTGCACATAGCCGATGTTGGTCCCTGTCTGGACACTGATACCAGTTTTCCTGCCGACGTCGGTCTCTGTGTTTTTCTTGTGAGACCTAACTTTTTCTCCCGTGCTCCTTTTGGATCAAACCCTTGTCCAAAACACCCTTGCTCTGCTCAGAATTCCTCTGCATCTTGTGCTGAACTCTGTCCGTCACTTTCTCCTTGAAAACCAAGGCTTTCCTGTTCTTGTCACTAACATCGGATTCCTCAAGAAACCTCACCTTCTTCTTCTGCATACAGAAACCACGATCCATGCCTTCCAAATCCGAAAGCATACTCTTTGTCTCAAGAACCATCATCTCCTTCTTATCTATGTGACCAAGCCTATCAAGCCACATCTCTGAATCTACAGCTGAAGTAGATAACCCAGAAGAAGAATCAGTAAAACAAGTAGATAGATAAAGCGTACCTACTTTCTTACCTCTAGCTACAACAAGTGTACCCTTGGTAACCTTCCAAGAGTCCACTGTGAGAGTTACTATGCAACCCTCTTCACCCAAACTTCTGATAGAAATCAGATTCTGCTTCAGAACTGGGACGTGCATGACCTCCTTTAACACCCATGTGTTACCTGTCTGTAGTTTTAGCTTCACTTTGCCTTTGCCAACAATCTGACAAGGCTTACCATCCCCTACACAAATTTCTCCAAAATCTCCCTGGACATACTCATGAAAAAATTCCCTATGTGGGGATGCATGAAAAGAGGCACCAAAATCTAATACCCAAGATTCTACTTTATCCAAAGAACATACCAGAGCATCTTGTGCAACGTAACCTGCAACATCTGCTTCTTCTTCATGTTCTTCATGCTGATCTATACTCGATCTGCAATCTCTCTTTAAGTGCCCTTGCTTTCCACATTTCCAGCAAGTTATTCTACCATACCTGGACTTGGATCTCTTGCCCATCTTCGACCTTGATCTCCCACGCTCTATCTTCTCTCTTGGCCTTCCTATTCCTTCAACACTCAAAGCATCTTCAGATGATTCACCTGTGCTTTTCCTGCGTATCTCTTCGTTCAAGATCACACTCACAATATCATCCACTTTTAAGACTTTTGAAGGAGACACAGTATTAGAAACTGCCATTACCAAACCTTCCCAACTTTCAGGTAATGAACACAAGATTAAGAGAGCTCTTATTTCATCATCAAATACAATATTGACTGAACTTAACTGGTTTACTAAACCATGGAAATCACTAAGATGGCTATGAACAGATCCACCTTCCAACATTTGCAAATTAAATAAACGCTTCATAAGAAATACCTTATTTGAAGCTGAGGGTTTTTCATACAAATTTGCCAAAGATTCCATCAACTCCATCATTGTCTTACACTGTGATAAGCTAGAAATCACAGATGATTCAAGACTCAATCTAACAGATCCCAGAGCCTTCCGATCAAGAACCTCCCATTCTTCATCTTTCATATCCACGGGTTTGCTAACAACCCCACCCAACGGTAAGTACAAATCTTTCTGATACAGATAGTCCTCAATCTGCATCCTCCATAATTGGTAGTTCTTGCCATTGAACTTTTCCATTCGTAGTTGACTGCTTTCTGTCATTGCTCAACTCCCACTCAAATAGAAACCCTGTGAGTAACCTGTAATCAAAACACACTACCCAGATCTACACCAATCTGTTAGTATCCCAACCAAAAGCTCTAATACCAATTGTCAGGAATCAAGAACAACAAACATGCTCTGATACCACTTGTTGGGAGGGGAGGTGGAAGATAAATCCAAGAACAAACACACCTGTTCTAATTCCACCTCCTAGGATCTTGCTCCTTAGAAAGAGCACAGTATGATTACCAAATATAAGAAATTGAATATGTGGAAATAACCAGAAACACAAGTAATTAGAATTCACCAATAGCACAGAATATGAGAGACAATACACTATCTTGTATTAACACTAACAGAAAAGAATACAACAAAGAGCCGCCACACTCTTTCACCTTACAGAGATTCGCCACACCTCAAGTGTACAGTAATTCTTCTCACACACACTCTCCTACACAAAAACGGTCCCAACAACCAACTCACACACAGAATTGGTGTTCACCTCACCAACCAGTCAGTAATAACCCTACCGGTACATCAAGCACTCTATAACACTTCAAGCTGATCCCTCATGAACCTACAACCTGCAATTCAAAGACCAAAGTTACATGTAGATCCCCAATGAGCTTGCAACAACCTGCAACTCATAGATCTTAAAACTAGAAGGAACTCTTCCTTTCTATCTCATGCCTTAAACAATACATGCCAATGGGTCTATGAATAGATCCCTAACTCAAACAATAACTTAGACTCTTAATTTAGACAATTGTCCTCACAGCCCAAGACTCTAACTGGTCTCAACATGCAAACTCTTCGTTCACTTAACTAACTGTCCGTGAAACGAGCAGTTTTGGAACACACAGGCGACCAACGTCGGTCCCTGCTTGTCTGGTTCTGCCGACGTCGGCCGACTTCCTGCCGTCGCCGGTGGCCTTCTGCACTGGTCTCTGCCGACGTCGGTCCTGCTGCCGACGCCGGTTCCTGTAGAACTCAGCAACCATCTGTTCCTCAGTTTGCAAAGGTTGAAGCTTTTAGCTCCACAACCTAACATTTTTTGATCACCTTCAGAACAATATGTTTCTTAACTAATATATGATGACCATCTCTTCATCTCTTCGCACTCTTATCCCTTTCAAACTGCTTTCTAGGCTTCCTTGCTTAACTAAGTCTCTTTAAGATAGATTAGGTCATATGACCTTTAAATTCATTTATAATACCCATATTATATATTAATGATAGTTTATATACATCCCTATGATGGTCTAAAATAACTCTTTCTCTTCAATGTACTATCGCCTTCACTTTTACTCTCTTATGTTCTAACTAGATAATTAGGCCTATTATGCTTTGTTCTTATACAATCTTCTAGCTCACACACCTCTTGGTCATAATAACACAATTTAAAACTTGTATTAACATTAAAATAGGTCTTATAACAAATTTAATATATGAATCAATCATTACAATAGGTCATCCTTAACTTAAAAGACCCAAACCTCTTTTAGGCCTTAAGGAGATCTAATTCAATTAGGCCTTCATTAGTACATGTTACCCTTTGATCTTATTGATACACTTTAAAAATACACACGCAAAAGTAACAATTTATATACCCCTCAAATATACCCATGCTAATCTCCTCTTATGTCCATTCCACTTTCTAGCTCCAACCACCACTTGAAGCACACCATTAATATTATTCATAATTAGGTTGTGAACCTATAGAAAGTCTGCAAAACAAAACTGAAGCATGTATGTAATTTAGTCACACAATAATGAAACTAAATCACATGAAAAAAAAATTCAAGACATAAATAAATTCATCAATTACATTATATTTCATTACATAGGGAAAAAGGACTAAAAGCCACTCTTGCAACATGCTCACTTAGAACTGTCAGTTTTCCTCAGAGACCAATCATGGTGACTCAGACCTCCAACACTTGTATAGACATCTTTTATGAATTATGATGCATGTAGATGATCCTATGATAATTTTTTTTGGATATTTATGGTAGATTTTTTCATTTATGTCTAAAAGGCATGTGCAATGAGAAAGTGGTCTAGTAGGTATAGTGAGATGGAGTATGGTGGCTCAGTGTCCTTAGAGTATTGTGATGCTTATAGGGGTGTGCATGGGTATCTTAGGTGGATGATGTATTTTTTAATGGAGCTTGGTATGAATATTATTTAATTGTTCTTGATGTGTTTTATGTTTAAGGGTTGACTTCATGTGGCCTTCATGAGGTATGCAGTTTAGCTTGTACCTTGTAAGCTTGATCTTGCATGATTGCCTAAGGGTTCTTGAATGCTTTGGATTATGTGCTATGGTAAGTATATGACTTCCAAGTGGTTTTAAGTGGTCTACAAGGTTGTTTGGCTTTGGCCTAGTTGGTCTAGGTGGACTTGTGAGGCCTTATGAAGGGTCAAAGGGTGTTTGAAAGTTGGAGAAGCTTGTATTTTCATGGGATATGGTCAATAAATTTTTTTAAATAATTTTTTTGAGGTATAAGGTTAGATAAGGAGATATAAAGTCAATAAAAGTCTTCATGTGTTTCAAAGGGTGCTCGAATGGTGCATTTTGAGCTTGAGAGGAAAGTTATCATATTCATTTGATCATGTAGAATTTGAATGGGGAATTGAGAATTTTTGAGAATTTTGAGAGGTTTAATAATAAGTATTTATAATAATTATTTCATTTATTAAGGTCCTCTTCTTTATGAATGATTGTTAAGAAGGTAAGTAGGTTTTTATGGTCTAAAACCCTAGTCTTAGACCCAATTGGAGAAAGCTTGTTGGATATAGCCAAGAATGGATTGGTTGAATTTTTTTGAATAATAAAAGGTATATAGGACTTATATATTCATCTCTAGGTGGTATTGGTGTGTCAGGGTAGTGAGTAGAAGGTACAAAAATATGCTTATTTTTGAAGATTTTAGTACTACAGGTAGAGTTGACCAAGTCAACATATGCAAGTTATTAAATATTGAAGAACAAGACTTTTTATTTAAGTTAATAAAGTTTTTTTCAATAAAAATTAATTATGAAAATTATTATGGTCAATCAAGCTGACTAGTTGCTAATCTACAGATAATGAAAATAGTGAGAAAGACCAGTTGGAGTGAGAAGATGAAATGGGAAGGTGATCAGATATTTAAGGATGGATTTGTGAGCTTGATTGTGATAAAATTTTTGTATTAAATCTATCCATTCATTTTAATTAGTTTATATTCTTGAGGTATGATCAGGGGTTTGACTCAAAGTTGACCTTCATGGTCCTTCTAAGTCTGTGTGAGGTACTGAAGTGAAAATGGCTTGTAGAAGAGTTTTTGCTATTTGATCCTATGATATAATTATAGGAGAGTGATATAAGGTAATTTTATGATATTTTTAATTCATTTTAATATATTATTTAATCCATTTTAGGTGATATAAAGTAATGTTTCCATGACTATTTTTCTAGAGCTTGCAGGCAGTTTGAAGTGGCCTATTTGAAGAGGCAAGTGTGAGCTATTTTGAGTAGATTTTGAAGTGAGTAAGAGATTTTTGGTATTATATATTTATTACATGGATTTTTTATTCATATTTTTCCTCTATTTTTTTTGGATCAATCAAATATCTTTGACTAAGTTTCTAATGTGCATGACCAGTTTGAGTAGGTCATATGGAGTGAGTTAGTTTGGATAGTTCTAAGTTGTGTGATGGTGATTAATGGATTTATTAATGTTTTTTATGTAATGGAATATCTGTATATGTAATTTTTTTAGTTTATTTTTTGTTAAAATCATTAGTGTGATTTAGTTCTAGAAGATAGTGTTTTCTATGTTTATAAGCCTAATGGTGAGTAGGCTAGAATGGCTTGGTTTGAGGTATGAATTGGAGTTAAAAGTATTTTGGACCCACATAGGAGTGAGAAAAAATGTATTTGAGGTAGGTTTGATGTGTTTAATTCATTTATGAATGTTTAAGGTGGACCAAGGAGTCCAAAGTGTAACATGTTAGTTTGTAGGCCTAATTCATTTAGGTCTCTATTACGCCTATTTGGTGTTTTGGGTCTTAGGGGAAATGACCAACCTAAGGAGTGTATGGATATTAAATATAAAATGTATAAATATATATTTAAAATATTTATAAATCATGGAAATCATCTTTTCCAACCAAGATGGGTTAGATGAGAGTATGGTATATATACTAGGTCTAATTGGCCTATTTGAGGTGAAAGGGGAGTGTGGACAAAAGCGAAAGAAGAAACCCAATCAAGGAGTAGAGATAGATCATTGAGGACCATAATAGGGTGAATAGTATCATTAATTTTTGTCTTACAGGTTCATGAGTTAACAAGTCATTAGACTTAATAGTCTAAAGGGTGACTTGGTTGAGCAAATGAGTTAGGAGTGTCTGCTTGGAGAAGAGAAGTAGGTTTGAAGGTGTTAGAGCAAGAGAAGGTCATAATAAGATGTATAATACATCTTAGTAGTGGTGGAATTAAAATATAAGGTGTTTTTGTGGTTACTTAATCACCTAGGGGGTTGTATCAACCTTGCTAGTTGGAGCTAGCTAAAGGTCTAGTAGGTACTGGACTAAATTGAGGGGTGGGTGCTCTTTGATTAGTTGATGCTGGTCTAAAAGTCTCATGTTTGTGATATATTTATAGGATAGGTATTCCATTGGTTTTAAGCTTGATAGTGTGTTTTATTCCCCATGAGGGTTTCCCACATAGATGAAGTGTACTTGTGTTGATTGCTCTTGATCTAGCTTATGTTTTGATTTGTTTATGCTATGCTTAAGTGTTTATTTCATTGGAATAAAATGGAATTGATTATGAGATGTTGAGAATATAATTCACCCCCATCCCTCTCAGTATCTAATTCCAATAATAATTACACCATTATAATATATAAATATAATATGGTTAAATGGAAATATTAGTCTTGCATACCAATCTCATAACCTTACATCTCACTATCTAATATGAACCAGACAGGTCAACTTGTGAGAAATTTTTTCACTATATTCACTAACTTAAAAATATTATACCAAACATTAATTTATTTTAAAATTCTTTGAATACATATCCATGTACTTTGTTTCATCACTATATCATTATAACACATTCTTAATCATCTTCTCACTACTGCCTAGGTTTTTCACTATTTGCACCATTAGGTCTGTTAGCAATTGGATAACTTGGATGACTAATTTAGAACATATAAGGGATATAAATTTTAAATAAAAATTTATATACATTAAAAATGAGTCTCAATCTTAATACTCCACATTTTTTCATACTTTGACTTGGTCAGATCTGGTTACTACATCAAATCTCTAAGAAATTAACACTTTGTTGTAGGGTATACTCACACACCTAACAACTCAATCAAACCTAGAAGTGCCTGAGAGATTTGAATATAACATCCAATAGTTTAAATGATAATACCAATCCATTTTGGACTCTTTTGATCAACATTGGTTCCTTTTTATGGTTCTAAGAGGGTTTAAACTTGTTTTCATTCTTAAAAGTCATTAATAAATCATATCCCATAAATACAAAAAAAATGAATGTAATTTTGATATACAACCCTTACCCATCTACCATGAATATATTAGGTTCAAATTTAGAGGTTTGATAAGATAATGAACACAATAAACTCCTTCTCGAGTTGATAACCCTTCATTCTATGCACTCGAGAGACCTAAAAACCATTTTTCATACCTTGTCATTCAAACTATGACATTAAAATATATGAAAACACTTAAAAAAATACCTTACCTCTATAAATAATTATATTATATCAAACACATTGAAATTTCATTATGATCCCTCATTAGGCTAGACTCTTTCTCTCTCTCTCTCTGCTCTTTAGACCTTGTCCTGCAAACCACATTAGGCCTTAGAAGTTACCTTCATGCCTCTTTCCATGCACTCTCCACTTCAATAAATTATTAAAAAAACCTATCTCATGCTTATAAAAAACCATACATCCTTCACATGCCTTGATAACATACCATTATACCTCATTAGGCCAAGCAAGGTCTATAAGTGGTCTAGTTGCAGACTTGATTTGTATGTCCTAACCCTGTAGGCTCACCTTGAAACTCTCATGAGTGATCCAATGCCTCATATACATTATTAAATAACCTTATACAACTAATCATGCATATTTGTGGTCATATATTTAAGATATAATGCTACTTCATGCATAAGACTAGGCATGCTATGCACATACCTTCTTAAGACACTACAAGGCTCAAGCACTAGACAACTTTGACAACAAGGACCTTCTGTGCTAACCTTCACATCACTCATGTAGTCATAAGAACATATTAAAATAATATATTACACTATCTTAATCATTTTAATATCTATCAAAATTATCTCTCATAACTAAAATCTTCAATGGCCTCATGAATACCTTCTAAAAAACCTTTGACATCAATGACAACATAATTGCCAAACCTCAACAATAGGAACAATGCGCAACAATACTCACTTCATGTCTTAAACTATATTAAATGTTAGTTTAGTGTGTTATTAAAAAAATATTGGACCAATAATATCATATGATACAAGTAAATTCACCATATGTGTTACATCCTTGAGTTACTTATCATACAGAGGACACTATGAGTGATGATGGAAATAGTTATGCTATAATACAATCATTTTCATATTCATATTTAGATTCATGTATATTTACGTGTCACACCAATTTTTATTGTAAAGTTACCCTCCCTATAATTAATATTAGGCCTCCCCAGACCTTCCTTTAGATTTATTAATTTGTTAGCATATATCTTGAACACATATTCTAAAAATATGAAAAATTTAAAAAATATATAAAATTAAAATATTCCAAAATAAAAAGAATCAGGAGTTGAGAATGACACAATTGCTATATTTGTGACATTTACATAATTTATTTATAACATGTTTGGTATATTACATGTCCTTTCTACATATGTATGCATTTCATTGTATACATAAATTATGTTCATTGAAAACATATACACATGATACATGGATGCATATATGTTGGTACTTTCCTATACCCTAGGGCCATGCATATTTTGGGGTAATATTATTACAAGATTACACTATTATAGGTTATATATTTATATGAGCTTTCTTGATACCGTGTTGAACTAATTTATTTGCTTACACATGCATTGCTATTGCTCATACTTTATACAATGTTATATGGATATGTTAATATACTATATCCTGACAAGGATGGTGTAGACTAACTTTTATGTTGTATGCTTATTTGATTTTTTTTTAATTTTATAATAATCTATTCATTTCTTTTTTATTATTTTTGGTCCTTAGCCTTGTGTGTTTGACATTTACTACCCCTAATTTATGGATTGTTAGATTTTTATTTAAGGAATATATTTCCTCTTGATTGTGGCTCCATAGCCTTGTGTGTGAGACATTTATTAGCCCTTTATGTATGGCCCCTTGGCCTCATTTGTGAATTTTTTTTGGTCCTTTATCTACATCACTATAACCTTATGCATGAAATTGTGTGCTATTATAGATACTTCTATTGCGTGACATTAATTTTTGAGCTTGTTGTAATTTTTAAGCTCATGATTTGTCATGATACATATCAAATACCTTCCCCTTGTATGTTGTGTCATGAGACCTAACATGCACTTCCATTTTATAGTATTATTGATTACGTTTATCAATGTTGTTTCCTAATGCGTGTTTAATTTCTATATACATACTATCATGGAACTTTGTTTCCTTAAATTACATATGTTTTGTACATGCTTTGATGACATGTTCTATAAGATGATTATATATTCTACACATCTTAACATGATTACATCCCTATACATTTCATGAAACAATTAACCTTTTATTTTGAGATGAGTGACTTGTAGGTTGTGCCCCTCACCACAAAATGGGTGCATATTGGTGGGATTTTCATAGATCCTTATGTCTACATGAGTAGAGATTACATATTTTAGAAATGATTATACATATTAAAAAGATTTTAGAGTGGTTTAGATATAAGATTGGGATTGATTTTAGATATATTTTGGGGGTATATTTACCTACTTTAAATTCATTTTATAGGACATGAGTTACATGTTTTTATATTTATCTTAAATGAAACACAACTAACATATATATGCATGGAGCTATATATCATATTTACACTCAAATATTTAGATTATGGGGCATGAAAGTGTTTCATGAATACACATTATCAAAGTTTTCTAATTTTAACATTGAGTAATTTAGATTAAGGGGCATGAATCTTATTCATACACACTCACACTTTTCCAAATTATATTTTTAAAACACATTCCATGGTACCTAGAAGCGAGAAAACATAAATATATAATTCCATCTAAAAGAATTGATTCATGTTTAAATGAGTAATGTGTTTGAGATTTATGGCCCTTAATAGCCTTGTAATTAATATATAATCTCAATATGTGGATCTCACCTTCTATTTTGGGGTTACAAGATCATAGAAATATTAGTTACATGGGTTAAGCTCAATGAGCTTATAAACACTCCCTTTATTTTTTATTTTTCAATGAGGTTTGGAGGAATTTGTATTCCCAATCCATGGCGTTTGCCTTAGTTATAAAAATTTGGTATCGATCACCCCAAATTATTTAAAAGTGTTTAGTAAGAAGAATAGTTCTCTAATTCTTAAAAAAAGAATTATCATCTCCAACAAGTTATATGGAAACATGGTTCACAAGCTTATAAGTTTACTCTTTCCTAGATTTTAAATTTTAAGATTCAATTTATGCATTTTTCATATTTTATCTCAAGGACATGGAATAATACATTTTAATTGTAGGTTTTTTTAGAGAAGGATGCATGTTTAGAGCATCTCCCAAATAAAAAGTGTCGTACACACTCAGGTACATTTTTTTACATATTTACTATAATATCTATGTTGCATTTAAATACTAAAAAAGAATTATGACATTTATATACACTAAAATATGGTAATTAATACTTGGAAATATCAAATTTTACATACCTTCACCTTTCATGACTTGCATGTATATATATACATGACTCTAATTCTGCATTATTTCACATCCACATGCATTCTATGAGTATTAACCTCTCCATGTTATTCTCAGTCACATAAATGAAATCCCATCATCTTTATCAAATTGATTATTTAACATACTCATATATATGTAGATAATAAAATCAATTTTCTTATTTCATGTACAATAACTTCAGACTAAGAACATATCATCTAACGATAGTGTATGAGTTTGATGGTTTCATTTCACACCAAAAAAATATCATGTTTTAAATTTGAATCATTCCTAAGGTTTAACCCATATGTTTCTCATGTTGGTGGCATTGGAAAGTACCAAAAGGGTCTACTATAAATAAAAAATAGATATAAACCTATTATCCATCTAGAAAGAACTTACCAAATCATATTAAAACACTTTTGCATTAAAGAGGACTTCCCTATTCTTCAAAAAATTTCAATAAATCATTAGGATTAGGTCATAATAAAGTTTGAATCACTCAGGATCCAATCCAAATTTATAAATTTTCAAGTATCAAGATCTAGATTATAGGTTGCATACATTTGATGAGCACAATTACACACATTCATCTAGATTGGAGAATAACGTGATTTTAAAATTTCCTTTTTGGAGTATTGGATATATAGGTGTAGACACCAAAATTTAATCATTAAGTGCTTGGCACTATTTAATATTGGAATCCTTACCTTTATTGGTTTATATGCCATTCTGTTAACTTCCAATATCTCCTTCTATCATAACCTTGCTATTTTTCCATTTCATTAACTTCCAATATCTCCTTGCATCCTTACCTTGGTTAGTTTATAGTGTTATGATGCCAAAATAATAAGCCAAGCCATCAATCCATCACAAGAATTAAACCATATCAAAGCAAACCATGGTGCCAAAGATAGAAGGAGATAACCAAGGTCCATTTCTAAAGACTCTTTGAGCACAAGTCGAGCAAGCCACATGATAAATCATTTGGAGCATTCAAAGAAGATAAGGATATGATAGTGTGTTCATTTCAATTTTTTATGTTCTAACACAATAATAACATGGTAAGGCTATACTAAATCATTTGGAGCATGTTAGTGTGTTCATTTAAATTTTTTATGTTCTAACACAATATTAACCTCCTCTATACATCAAATTCTTATGATCACAAATAGAAAACCCCAGTGGGACTCTAAGCACCCCACACACCAAGGAGACCAAGATGTAACTCATATATATTAAAATGATTGCTTGAATATCTTCAAAATTATAGGTTTACCTTTGTTATTTCCATATTTTTAATTTTTGTGCCAATTTAGATCTACATAGAGACTGACATTGGTCATGTATAACTAGCATCAGTTTTACCTAACCATCATAAATTAATCCTAACCAATATTAGTTTTGGGTGACCACCATCGATCAGTGTTTAGTGTAATAGCTTTGATTTTGAATCTTCTTAGCATTTCTAATCATTATTTCTTGGTTTCATTGACCTTTATACTCTCTATCTAATCATTATGTTGTAGGTTTTTAGAAATTTTTATCTAATTTTAAGCTAACTAATGTTTTTTTAATCCTATATAGGTTTGGACTTTGGGTTCATAGGAAACCAATCTTGGTTCTTATCTATCAGTATCAGTTATTAGCAACCGACATCAGCTCCTTGGTAATTGCATTGGTCATAGGTGACCAATATTAGTCTTTATGTTTTTAAAATAGGAAACCTAAGGGATATGTTTTGAAAACTTGTTTACTCATTATTGAAAGTGATTAAATGTAGGGGAAAATCTCTAACCCTTGTAGGTCCAATGTGAAAATAGAACATGAATTTTTAAGTTTAGACTCATGAACATTTCATTTTGGGTTTTTAAAATGAATTTAGCTAAATCTTGAACATTTGGTTTTAAGTGCTTAAAAAGAATGTGGGTGTTTTTGCTTAGCTTGTGTTATCAAAGTTATTAAAAGTTTTGAAAAGAATTTAAAGGGCCAAATTAATTAACAAAACATTTCATTTGGTGCATAAACGTGGTAAAAGATCAAGTTTGAATGTGTTTTAATCTTGCTCACTTTGTCTTTTGGTGTTTAAAAAGAACATAGTTAAATTTTAATGCCTTAGATGTTTTTCAAAGTTTTTACAAGTTTAAACTAATGCCAAGGGGGACAAAAAATTCACAACACATTTCATTTTTGGTGTCTTAAATTAAAATTTAAATCACTTATTTCATGATTTGAAAAATGTTCATTTTATGCCATGTTTGTTTGAATTTGTCTGTTTGTTTGAGAAAATTGAAGAGTGCATGTACGCTCTCCCCTTGTCTCCTATAGGGAATTTGGATGATCAAAAGTGCCTTTTAAATTGAAATTTGTGCTTGGTATAAGACATAGAAATAATGTTGTCTAGAATCTCCCCAAAATTCACATGGTTTGGGTGATCTGAAAATAACCTCTAAACTCTTTCCACTTAGTTTTATTTTCATGTAATTTGGCTTGTGAAGTAGAGTTCATCACTTTTTCATGAGTTTTTTAGGGAAGCATTGACATGGGGTTTCATTTCTTGGTAGTGTTTCAACCTTGATCCATGGCAAAGTATACAAATTAGGTTATGCATACTGTGAGATCCAAGTGGTTGAGCATCTAACCTCTCCTTTCATAATGAAAACTTGAGTCAAGTTTGGTTGACCAAGGGATTCCAATAAGTATTCCATGGATGGAATTAATATGCAAAGAAATAGACCCTTGCATAGTAAGTTGATTGGTATTAACTCAATTGACATGTTGCATCTCTAGTGTTAGCCATGCTTTGGACCAATCTAGACATTCAAAAACTATAGTTTTAGTCAACCCCATTTAACTAACCTTGTCATTTATAGGATCTAGGATGTTTCATTTAGATGTTATGTCATTTAATATTTTATTACTTGGTCTTTGATTCTAAATTTTTTGTTTGTTTATACCATGTCAAAAATAAGTTTTGTTTATATGTCACTCCTTTGTTTAAAGAGGTATTATGCTGGCCATTTTTTTAAACACCTTTAATGTAAAGTTTTTTTACGAATCTTGTTTGTGTGTGTCACTTGATTGAAATGGGTAATGCTACAATGCACAAAACATTTCATTTTTATGCCTTGGAGTCATTGAAACATACCATTGTTTACAAATTTAGAGAGTGATAATGTCATTACGATGTTTGATTTATTTCAAGACTTGTTTGCCTTGTGCCAAATGCCATTTTTTTAGAACCAATGCCACATATGTTTTTTAAATATTTGTCTTGTTTTGTTATGCTATTTCATTATATATATATATATATATATATATATATATATATATATATATATATATATATATATATATATATATTGTTGTTTATTTGAAGATGACTAGTTTCCTAAGTTGAGTTTTTAATTAACCTTTCTAAGTTAAAATTCAAACATTGATTGATTTCTATTTTTTCCTTGATTAATTGGGACTTAGACATCAATCTTTCTCTTTTAGGTTGTGAAAATTAGGTTAATTTGTAACCCAACTTTAAAAACTATTGCTTGGATATTTACCTAGTGCCATTATGCCATTCAATTTTTTATAGATTATTTATTTAAAGTGGCCTAGTTTTCATTATTGTTTGTGCCTTTTATTTTGGAGAAACAATCTATCTCTCCATATGCCTTTTTCCTTATGCCTCATGTCAATTGACTAAGTTTTGTTTGAATTATGTATGCCTAGTCTATGCCAAAGTGTTCCAACTTTTTTAGATTAAATTTTACCTTTATTTAAAGTCTATCTTTTGATGTCATATTTGGCCAAAAGTCCTAGCACATGACTTGTTTGAGCTTAACTTTTAATGTTGTGTTTGGCCAAAAGACCTAAAAATTTGTATTATTCCTAGATTAGATCTATTTGGAACATTTTGAACCTAGAGTTTGGCATGCCATTTTTTATTTAGCCAATTGAAATTTTTTGTGTGAGATATTTCACATTAGATTTATGATGTTAGATTATTTTATACCAATTTTAAGTACATACCATTTTGGAGATACAACTCCCCTAGACTAAGTTATACCAATTTTGAACCATTTTGTCCTTTGGACATTTTTTTTAGAGTTTGTATAACTCTAAAACTTTTATGGAGATTTCATTATTGAATTGTATATGTCTAGCTACACTTATGGTGGAGTTGTGTATAATCCAAGTTATGATAAAATAACTGCACAAATTGTGTTTGTTTGAGACCCCTATGGCAGAGAAGTGGTTTGTGAGATGGCTCCATATCCTCATTATAATCCTCAATAAGGGGAATGATTCCAAGATGCTTAAGCACAACATGTGGTGATACCTTCTTTTATTAGGTTGATGTATGATTCTCACCTTTGGGTGCTCACCCAATCCCCCACCTATATTGGTAACCCTCCTTTAGATTGCACAAGCAACCAATCTCCACAACATCTAAAGATTACCATTTCTATACCAAGACCTCATCCTTTGGCTTCTGTGAGCAACTAAGCTCCATGATTCCCTACCATTTCCATTCCAGGACCTTATATTTTGGTTTGTGTGAGTAACCAAGCTCCATGATGCCCTACCATTTCTATACTAGGACCTCATCCTTTGGCTTGTGTGAGTAACCAAGCTCCACAAAGCCAAACCATTTACATTCTAGGACCTCATCCTTTGGTTTGTGTGAGAAATCAAACTCCATAATGCCCTACCATTTCTATTACAATACCTCATCCTTTGGCTTGTGTGAGCAATCAAGCTCCACACTGCCCTACCATTTCTATTCTAGGACCTCATCCTTTGGTTAATGTGAGAAAATAAGCTCCATAATGCCATACCATTTCCATTATATGGCCTCATCCTTTGTCTTGTGTGAGCAACCAAACTCGACAACACCCTACCTTTTCCTTTGGCTTATGTGAGCAACCAAACTCCATAATGCCCTAAAATTACCATTATAGGACCTTATCCTTTGTATTTTACAAGCTACCAAGATCCATGATGCTCTATCATTATCTAACTGATGATCATTATTCATTCATTACCAACCATTCCCCACTTTAGAAAACCCATGCCAATCATCTAGCCAAGACTGAGCCAATCCATACCTACATAACTGAACTAATCATTCAAAGACCAAGATATGATAAAAATTGGTATTTTTAAAGTGATTTCAAACCAAGGCTAAGAGAACCAACCAATCCATAATATTTTTTTTGAAACACCTATTTGTGATGAGTTAACCTGTGATGAATCAACTTTTAATCTTATACATGTTATCAAGTAGTCTCACTCTGACAAGCTAGTATTTGTTGAGTCACTTCTTAATGATTATAATTGACTTTGGGTAAATAATTACCTTAAGCATATGAATATTTTTAAAGATCCTCCCTTTGACAAGCTAGTATCTATAGAGTTATCTCCTAACAATTTTACCATCATTGAGGAGTCTCACTTTGACAAACTAGTCTCTATGGAGCCCATTATGTGATCAAAAGCCATTATTTGTCCCTTACCAAACATTCAACAAGACATGATTATATAAAAAACCACACTATATGAATAATAAAAATTTGATTTAGGTTCTATTATTGAAATGACATTATATTTAGCATCAGAAGTAAAATCAATGTTAGTCTCAACATTGGATTCAAAGTCCTTTGAGTCAAAATCATATTCAGAATGAAAATACATTCATGGTTGTTAAAACATTGGTTACACATTCCTTAAAAACCTATTTGAATAATTTTTTTATCCTTCTATAGTTTTTGAGTATGAGTACTTCAGCTTTGACACAAGTTCTACTATCTTCTATGAGAATTGTGTTGCCTCTTCCCATATCATTACCATTCCACATGCCATTACCACCAACCAACCTAGCCATTAAATTGACATTCCACTTTCCTTAAGTGTCAATTAAGATGAATATAATCACACCTTATTGAACTAAATCCATGGTGACATATCAATTAAAGAACATTAGTGAGGCCAAGACAAAATTCATGCAAAATAAGAACAATCTCCTAGTGGAACCTTTTTAAAGGAACTAGGGGACAATCAAATTTCAAAATCAACATCTTCTAGTGAAACCTTTTCAAAGGTGCTAGAATAAAATAAAATTCTAAAGTCAAAATTACTTAGTGAAACTTCTTGGAGGTACTATAGGTTAATCAAGACAACTTCATTTGTGAAAACCTATTCGAGGCACCATTTGCTGAGCATAATAGTTCTCTACTACTTGATGAAGAAATTATCAAAGATAAAATCAATATAGCTTCTAATCTCAACATAACCATATGGTATATACACTCAAATCCAAGTAATAGAAAAATTTGGTGGTCTTATCTAAAGCATATTTAGAAGTCTTCAGCCCTACCATAACCAAATTTATGTCAAATCTAGAATCAAAAACATTATGTGTGCCTAAAAATATTGATCTTCATTTATTTCCCAACCATTATACATTCCATTATCATCCACCTAAACATTTTCAAATCAGACCTATCATCGATCATTTATCCATATTTACGATCCCTAACCACACTTTCCTTTATAGAGGCTACAAAGATACCTTGTTTTGATGTTTGAAGGAAATAAAATCAATCACCAATAAAGATCACAACACCATCATTTACATCCAAATATACAACCAATTCTTGACAAAACATTTATTTATACAAAATATGGGCTAAAAATGTACATGATTGATTAATCTAGTTGTATCATATGCTGACTAGGATGTGCATATCCACATCATCAAGAATACTATAAATATTCACCTAGGCCAAAAACCATACTCAAGCCAAAAACATAAACCATGCCATTTTCATTTTGTAATTTCCTCTTGCCATTATTTCATACCCTACCACTTACGTCACCTTACCACTTGGGGGTAATCCTTTACCATTATATCCAATCTTCATACCATCATTGTCCTAAGTATTGTCATACCATATGTCATCCTACCATGCCATCCCTATTAGAATAAAGCCTATTTTTATCCATCCTAACCAAGCTTGTTTTGATCTTGGTTCTTTTAGCTCTTATTGCACCTTCCATAAGGGGATTCTGATCTAGTTTTAGTATTTTTAGAATTCCATGTTTAAATGATAGTCTATGAAATTAGTGTGATAGTTGATCTAGTAAAATATCTTTCATTCATGTTATAACAAGTTTTCGTAATTATAACCACATTTGGGAAAATTAGAGTACTACAATTATGTTACTAATTATAATTTTCCATGAGAAAATTAGTGTCATTGACCTAGCCTTTGTGTCCTAATTATAAATCCCTATGGGAAAATTAGGACCAATATATTTTACCATGCATTACAACATCTCCTTTCCATTACTAATTTCATTTTCCTTATTGCTTGGTCTTAATTTTAGAACTCATTGTGACCTAGTCAGTTCTCACCACCTTTTATGTAGGCAAAATTACTATGACTTGAGATCATTTTGGGATTATGTAGGTCATGCTTGATTCACATTGAGGTCATCTCAATCCCCCTTTTCCATATGCTCTCACCATTTTGAGAGCAACCTAAGCCATATGCTCTCACCATTTTATGAGCAACCTAAGACAATGCTCTTACTATTTTTCAAGTGGTATATTTTCATTCTCTAATGAGTTAAGATACTCCAAAATTCCAAAAACATTCATAAAATTTCAAAATCCAAAAATATTTATCCTATTTAATCCTATTTAGTCATCCTCAATCTGCCCTACTGAGGCAAATATATTGTTAGGATGTTTTTTGTTGCTTTTACTTTCAAGATTTTTTGTGTGTTTTTTTGTTTGTTTGATTTCTTATTTGTTTGATTTATGTGTGTTTTTTATTTATTTATTTGCTTGACTATTTGTTTGATTTTAGTAGTGTGCCTTGACTCAATCTATATGTGTTCATTGAGTGATTCCTTATACATTATTCTTGAGTCCATCTATATTCATATGCCAACATTATCATCATGGTTTATATCATTGATGCATTGTTTTAAATTATTTATTAGATTCAGAGTCAGTCTATATGCATATTTTAGATAAGTTATCATTGTGTTCTATCATGATTCATACTGTTACATGTTACAACAAAAATCAACTCATGAAGTCTTAAAAGTAATGGAGCCACAAAAATTTCTCCTTAGTACCCTTGAAAAATCCTCCCACCCACATCAATCAAATCAACACAATGACCATTCTAGTTGCATAAATTCTAATAAATATAAATCTCTACATTAGTAGGTAAAACCAAATCATTCATGTTAATCAACCTTTTTTCTTCTATTCATCCCTTTCGTCACTTTATGCATCCTCATGTGCCTAGTTGTTTGTGACTTATTCAGTCATTAGACCATCACATCTACATTTGTGCCCACTCATCTTTAATCTATGAAATGGGTTATATCCTTAAGTTGTGCATGTCAATGTACCCTACTAGGGCATAATCAAACATCATTATTCAATCTTGGTCATATTAGTGATTATAACCACCTATGGGAAAATCATTATTTCAAATCATTAGCCCTAACTAGGGTACATGCCATTGCCACTAATTATAACCACCTATGTGTAAATTAGTGTCACACCTTTTATTATTGATTGTAATTGCCTTTGAGAAAATGAATACTTTATAAATCAATACATGCAAGCATTTTCTCATTTAGATTAATCTCACCCATGGGTTATTTTCATCCTTCTTCTTGCTTTTTTTTTAGGGACCATCCATCAAACATATGTGATGGCCACTCCCTCGTGGGGGCATCATTATAGGCTTCCCAAACATTCTTTGGAGTTTTTTTCTTGAATCATCATTTTATTTTAGGCATACAAGGCTTTTTCATTCTTTGAAAAGATGTTACTATGCTTACAACTTGCAACATCTTCCTGAATAGGGGCAAACTATAGACACCTAAAACTAGCTACCAATGGCTTCATACTAAACTTTAGACCAATTCTTACCAACCATTCCAAATTAAGCCTAGAATTACTAAACATCCTAAATTTGATTTTTCATCATTCATCAAAACTCAAAATCACATTGAGACATCCCTAATTGGGGTATTTTACCATAAACAATAAAAAACTCTCACAGATTCATCTCTAAGCAACCTACGACATCACAACATGCAATTTGGACTATAGACCTATTAAATGGGGAATTTTGTACTCATGAAATTAAATCAAATCCTAAAAAATGCTGAAAAACCTAAACATAATTAATTAAAATGTTAAACCTAATTAAACTCCTAGTTGAATTATCCATGTGTAATTAATGAAATTATAAAAAAAGAGATTAAAAATCAAGAATATCCTAGATTTTCATCATGACAGTTGTGAGTTTTCAAGCCTTTTCAAATATCTCACCCATGCCTATTCATTGCAAATCATGATTTTTTGATACCTTTTAACTCTAATAATGTTAATTAACTAACTTAGTTTAGGTTTCAACCCATCCCATGTTTAAACTACACTTTAACTCACCTTGAATTGGGGTTAGTTCCTAAGCCTTTAAATACAAGCATTTGCCTCTTCATTTGAAGAGCTTGGATAGAGTAAATTTATAATGCTAGTTTTATATAAATATTTCAAACAATAGTGATATGATTCCAAAATCATAATCCAATCCATCACAATCAATAATCCATATCAAATCAAACCATGGTGCTAAGGAGAGAAGGAGATATCCAAGCTCTATTGCTAAAGACTCTTTGAACACAAGCTGAGCAAGTAACATGATAAATCATTTAGAGCATTCAAATAAGGTAAGGATATTATTGTTATTTAAATTTTATTTGTGATTTTCATTTTTTTTTGTTTATTATTCTCCCCCTATGATCTAGGATAGAGATGCTAGCATGTTAGTGTTTTCATTTCATTGTTTTATGTTCTAACACAATACTAACCTCCTCTCTCTGTCACATTCCTATGATCACACATATAAGGCAAAAGTGATGAATTATCCTCCTAGTGTGGTCTTATCTCAACACAATTTTAATTTCTAATTTTATATGAGACATAATTCACAGTCCTTTTGAGCCATTTTCCATCCATAGTCTGCTTGCACAATTAGTAATAAATCAGATTTTTTTCCAATTTAATACTTATATCTCATTTCTAATTCTGTAAATTATATATTTTACATTTAAATCTATATATTTTTATAGATATAATCAAATTTAAATATTTTATTTATTTTAATAATTTTATTATTAATTAAAATAATGATTAAACATTTTGGTGAACCCAATATGAAAAGGAAGTCTGAAAGAATATGCTCTTAGATGGTTCTATGATCTTCCTATTTAATTAATAAATTATTAAAATCCTTTGGAAAATAATTTTTAACACTTTTATGTCAACATTTGTGAAACATATCATATGCTCAAATTACAAATCTTAAATAATAGACAAATCAAATAATCAATGAATATGTTTTAAGATATAAGATTATGCAAGCAAAAAAGATAAATCAAATGACTGATAATGATCTTCAAGATAACTTCAGTCAAAGTTTGCTATCTCCACTTGAAGATTATATTATGTTTGATAAGTTCAAATATTTTGATGAGCTTTACCATAAAATTAATGAGAATGAGCTCAAATTTATTACTTTGAATAAGCGCAAGTATAGTTCAAATGATCCTTATACTTTAAAATTTAAATTTCAAAGTAATCCAAATTACAATAGAAAACCCAATGAAAAAAAGAATGAAGCTAAGATTAAAGTTAATGTTATCTCATAACTAACACAAAATATTTAATTATAAGCTCCACCAAGGAGGAAATTTTCAAGGTTAGCTTCACCTCCTCATGTATTATTACAAAAGCTACCTGAATGTAATCACATCTCTCTTCCTCCACCAATGGAATCAAACATGTCTAGACCAATTTTTTTTTTAATTTTTTAATTTTTTATTTATGGAAATGTATTTTTTGACTACCATAGATATATTTGGCATTTCATAATAAAAATTTTCAATTTTAAAAATAATATTAAAGATCTTATTGATGAAAACATTATTGATATTTTCATACTTACCAAAGAGGTTAAGACAAAAGCAAATGATAATTCAATGCTGAAAATGTAAAAATATACATTTCCATATCATGAAAGAGCAACTAGGATAATTATTAAGTTATCATGTTTATCCAAATATAATGTTTATCCTCCTCCTTACACATATGGAAATCCACTTGATAGCAGCATCATTGGTAGAGTTATAATCAAACAAGAATAATTTCCTATTATTACATTTGATGATAGTCAAGTTGTTCATGATGATTCAGATAGACATGCACTCTTTATTGAAGCATATGTTGACAAAAAATACACATATAGTGTTTTTATATATAATGGATTAAATAAAAAATGTGTACCATAACAGTACTCCATGGTGTAAATGTAGATTAGGAATCTAATTAAGGATAACTACTTATTATATGATGCTTAATTTGGGAAAACACATCCATACATGAGGACCAAATCAAAATTACAAATGTATAATTCAATACATAAATATATTATATTTATTCATCTTGAATAAAATTAATAAAAATCATGTGATTCCTCAATGTTAGTTTTAGATGCAAAATATGGTAGCATAAAACTTTATCAAAATCACGAGGGAGAAGAAAAGCATTAAAATACCCAATGTCAAAATAAAATCCCAAAAGAGGAACCATCCCTCTAGAAGTTCCATTTTTAATTTTATGAATGGAATGGACTAACCCATGACCTTCCACTAGTGGATCTTCACATTCCATGGTTTTACAACTTCTAACAAAGACCAAATGGCTCAAAAACATGATTTTTATCTTTATGTAGACCGAATCAAGTCTTTATGAACATTTGTTTACATGAAAAAATTCACTTTAGTATTAAGATATATGGGTGGAATTTTTAAAGGAGTTTGAATGTTTTTAAAGTTACCATACCTAATCAAGATCCTAGCTCTAATTAGCTCTCCAAGATTTTATAAAAAAACATTCATGACCTAGTCAGGATTTCAATGCTACATAGAACTATGAACATGTTAAAGAGTGTTCACATGTTATAATGAGGATTTAGATCCCACTTTATACTACACACAAAGACTTAAAGTTCTTCAAACCCTATTGAGATTTCAACTCTTAAAAACACAAGAAGATGTGGCCAAAATGCACCATGATCTAGTTGTCATTGAGTCTCAACTAGAATTACATCCTCAACTTGAAAAATTTGTTGACTTAGTTAGGATTTAGGTCCTGCAGACCAAGTTTTGTCTCCATTTTTTTACTATATTTAAATCAAGCCTAAAATATCAATTACTATTGCAACCATTTATGATAAACAACTTTGATCTACTTAGGGTTTATAACTTGATGAAAATTATTTAAAAAATCAAATTCCACATAGAACTAATTTCTAATTGAAGTTTGATTAGCATAGTAAAACACAAAAAAAATTTTCTAAGACCTAATCATTACTTGGAGAAAGGATTATCATTTCATGTATTTAACAAATTTATCAATACCTAATGGGGGGTCTCAATCTTGATTACAACTATGAGCAACAAATAACTTATGTGAAGACCAAATTAGAGTTAGAAACTTGATTACCACTATTGAGACTCATGTAAAAACATCAAGACCTAATTAGTGTTGAGGAACCTAATTAGAACTAAATTCAAGCAAAACCTAATTGAAGTTTGATCTTTAATAACATTAAAGAATCCCAACAATCTTTTTGGCAAAGTGTGAGAAGTGAAATTTGAATACAAAATCAAGAGAACTCCACCTTTTTAGAGAATGATCAAAAATAAAAACCAAAAAAATAACCTAACTAAACACACTAGAACCAAGGTGAAAAATCAAACAATAATAAATAAACATCACTCTATTTTTGTGTGGTGCATGATAGCCTATATGTCATGGATGTTCTTACATTAAACACCCATAATTAATGAAAAGGACCATGAACTCCCACTCATTAACCTATTGTGAGCTACTCTATATGTTTTTCATGTTTTGTAACTTTGGATGCATTCATCCAAGTCACGTCTTAAATTACTCTATCCATCCACTTGAACAAGTATTCATAGTTCTCTTAGACTTATGTCTTCTTTTCAACTCAAATATCCAAGATTGATTCCATATCCTCTTTGGATTTTCATGGAAACTTCTCTTTTCAATCCTCAACTAAAAAATCCATGCTATCACTTGTTTCTTCCTTAATATATAGGTAAAAATATAACACATTGAAGATAGGCAAAATAACTATTTTGTCTATCAGCTAAATATCATACACATTAGCTGAGAAATTCTTAAAAATATTGCAAGGCTTAATATTCTTTCATTTGAGATTGTTGTACTCACCCTTCAAAAATCTTTCCTTACATAAATTTGCCAACACCAAGTCCCCAACTTCAAAATTCATTTTTCTCCTTCACATATCAACATGATTTTTATATTTTCTAGAATTCTCTTCAAGTCTTTTATTGAATTATTAATGAAAATTGTGCCTATCTTGAGTGTAATCTTCACCTTCTACATTTATCTTACTCATATTAGTTTTAATTCTCAATTTGCACATGCCTCTAGGGCTACTCCCATATACTATATGAAAATGACCCATTCATATACTTTAGTTAACTGAATCATTTTAGAGAAATAATCCCTATGCTAGCATTAGATCCCACTATTTGGTTTATCACCGACCAGTAATCCCAATAGATTACCATGAATTTGATTCACCACCTCCATCTATCTATCCATATGAGGTTGATATACTAAACTAAAGTATAATGTGGTGCCTAAATTTTTCCATAGCATCCTCTAAAAGTGTCCAATAAACTTTATATCTCTATCTAATATAATACTTGAGGCAACCCATGTAATTTGACAATTTATTAAAAGAACATATTATAATATATGTGGCATTATTAGTCTTCTTGCATGTTAAAAAGTGAGCCATCTTTGAAAATATATCCACAAAAACAAATTTAGAATCATTACCTAACTACATTATTAGTAAAAAAAGAATAAAATCCATGCTAAATGCATCCCATGGTCTATCCAGAATTAGAAATGGGTAATATAAAAGTACTTTTTCTTTTTTCTTTTAGCATGTTGGCAAACTCTACATTTCTACACAAATGTCTTCACATTTGTACCCATACGTGGCTAACAGTATCTTTTATTTAGCTATGCCAAAGTATTATCATATACAAAATGACCTTTAATTCCTCCCATATACTTCTCTTTCATTAGGTTCTCTCTCATAGAAATAGGGTAAATTTTAGCAGTGAATATTTGTTAATTCATGAATATTCCAATTTTTGAAATTTGTTTTTCATGATTTTTTTAGGGTCACTACATAGGTCCAGATCACCTAAAAATTTAGAATGTAAATTATTTTTTGGGTCAAATCACCAACCATTTACAATAACTTATTAGATAACCTTCCAATTTTACACACACATATAGTACATATGATGCCATGGGTAACCATGAAATTCTACTTTCAACAATTGCCCCAAGATATCAAACAATCAACCCAATGGTGAGACCTTGATGTCCCTATTAAAAATAATGTAAAACTAAATGACTACAACATGTATATTTATCAATACTCACACTACCACCAACTAGGCATAACTGACAAGCCAAAACTGAATGGTAGAATTTGTATCACAATCAAATAACTACAACCAAATGGTAACATTTAAGCTATAACTGATTGGCTAAATAGAATGGCAGCATCTACACTACAACTAACTAACTAAACCAAATGGTATCATCCACATTATAATTATATGACAACATCTTGGATACAATTTTATAACATTGTTTGTGTTCCCCCATTGGGTAGTGTCATATCGATTGCAATCAGATGGTGACATTCTATCTAAAACCAAGTGGTTATATCCATATTACAGCTAGACGGTATCATCTTTACTAAAATTAAATTTTACCATCCTTTCTTATCATTTTATTTGGTGGAAATGATAAAAGGATAAGCCAATTATCAAGAAAATCAAGCATAATATCTTATTTTAAAGATCCAATAAGAAAGACCACACAACCACAATGCACTCAAAATACAGGTAATTATCACTTTTTTTTGTATTAAATTTTATTTTAACTATTAAATAATATTAAAACACTTTTACATGTAGAGATCCCTGTTGATCATGATTGTATCTCACAAGAAAGAATTAATCACAATAACATGTCACACCCTAAAATTTATATTGATGATGACATGCCACCATTCAAAGATGCTCCTCTAGTTTTTGATGACAATGATGATGAAGCTTAACTTCTAAAAGAGATTTTTGGTTTTCATCAAACATCAAGTTAGCTAAAAATTCCACTTAGAAATCTTTACGAAGGAAGAGAAGTATATGGAAAATTATAATGTCCTTTAAGGTGGACTGAGTATCAAAATTTCCCTTATTGAACCCATATGACCTAAAAATGGTAGTGATACTCCAATAAAATAGAAATGTATAATATGTAGTTGGAAACTAGGAAAGGAACATAGAATTTAACTTAAGTTGGACATGATTGAGAAACATTGTAGAAAAATATATGTGATAATGAAGCACATCGATGGATAGACAACAAGAACACATAGATGAAAAAATGTAGAAGAATACATGCATGTAAGATATGTACGTAAGTATAAAAATGATAATAAATGTCAAAGTCATCTAGTTGATAAAGGGGGAACAATCGAAGCTCAATTTGGAAAAGTTATGCAATCCCATTTAAAGGCCAAATATATATAGTTCTCTACTATATACCACATTTTAAGAAAGGGTAGATCTATTTCTAATTTTTTAGATTATAATATTTTATTTCAACATAATGAATTTATTTATGTTCCATAATCACATTAGTTAGATAGCAGTTGTTAGGAAATGAGAAAATGTTTAGTGATGGTCGAGAAAGAGGATTTGAAAGAAAAATTTCAAAATTCATTATTCATCTCATTGTCCATTGATGAGGTCATAACAGTTGAAACACATCATGGGTTTGCATGCATTCTTATACTTTTGAGAAATATTAAAGGCAACCTCATTCATTAATAGCTCATAAAATGGTATAAAATTGTAATGATAAAAATCCTCACAAATTGGTTGTATCTAATTTGAAATATAAATTTAGGATGGATGATTATACAATAGCTACAAAGCTACTATGTGTTGAGGATAATGATGCATCATTAATGTAGGGAATATAAATGGTCTATGTGTTCACTATAAACAATAATTTCCCCATATATAATTTTGACTCATTGCATGGCTCATAAAATGAATCTTGCATACAAAATATGCCAATATTTCAAAAGTGGAAGACATCATTTGTGACTTACATGATTATATGTCAAGTGGTTTGAAAAGATTTTTGGAGTTACAAAAATTTGCAATAGGAGTGACTGATAGTAAAAAAATAATGAAAGATGTTGATACAATATGGATTTCTATGTATGAACCTCCATGCATATTTTTTGAATAATATCCATCGTTAGAAGGTTTTATGTATAAATACCATAGGGAAGTTGACAAGGCAAAAGATTTTTTATACCATATAACAGATTTAAAGACATTGTTGACATTATGTATAATTCTCCTAATGTTAAATTAAATAAATTATTTAATGAAACATGTTCAAAAGAGATCCATTTATATTGTTGACTTTATATGGTTGAGAAAATGAGTATGCCAATCTATAGATATATTATACACATCAAATGAAAAGTTTTAGGGACCTATTTTTAGCAATTGGAAAACTTGACATATTTTAAGAATCTTGAAAGCTATTTGAAATTAAAATTCAATGATTATCTTTATGTCATCATTAATGGAAAGGAGATATGAATGCACACTTGCTGTAGAAGACCTGATCTTATGAGAACTAAAACTAAAGAACTACCTCTAACACCTATTCTATACAATTTTGTTATATCTAAAATGTGGATGAAATTGAGTAGAATTTCATAAAAATTATCTATTGAGATTAGATTTTGTTTTTACAGGGATGATTTATTGGAGGCCATGGTAGTTATGAATCCCATATTTTAGAATAATGATAATGGTTAACAATTAATTAGTAATTTATTTAAAAAATATGTGGGTTATCTTATTAACCATTTTAGTAAATCTATAGAGGTCAATGGAGTTGAAATTAAATGTATTTTGAGAAAGGATTTAATGACATATTATTCAACACATTTAAAAATTACAATGGTTGAAAAATATCACTATCTAAGTGAACCAATAAATAATAGGGCAATCGCAAAGTTAGGGAAAAAACTTTATCTTAGTAGCATCGTACAGAAAAGTATTAGTTAATATTTATGATTATATGAACTTTGTCAAAAAAAAATTGGGCTTAGTGGAATATGAAATATTATTTAGTGCATTATTTTTCATTAAGTCAAAAATTTGAAATAGATTGGATAAAGATTTAGAAACCTATTTGAGATTGTATGTTTCATATTATGTTGTGCACATGTTTTCTTATAAAAGAGATCTGTCAACATAAAGTTATCTAACTGAAAGAAGAGGCATCAATAATACATTGACCAATAGAGAGGATGTAAATATTGACACTCAATATTCCATTTACATGGTAGATACACATGCCACTTGAGATGATTAGGTTTGTCTAGGATTATTTCAACTTCCTAAGTTTTAATTTTATATTTATTGTAATTATCATATTATGAAATTCAATTTCATATAATTTTTTTATAGTAAAAAATTTCAAATATCTAATTTATTAAAATTATTTATAGCATTTTCATTTTAAATATTTAATCCATTCATCATGCAACTTTCTTTTTTATGTAATTTGTTCTTCAAATAGGTCATAATATGTTTGTAATTTTCTAAGATTGTATTGTTAAATACATATTTTTATTACTTTTGAAAAAACATAAATTTGATATTGTAGTACCATATTAATAGTTTTAACCTTAAATTTTATCTAAAAATTATGAATATTTAAGTCAAACACCAAGGCAATAGAAGACAACAAGCCTATTGAACAACATAACCAAGTTGAAAAGAAAAAATATATTATTAAACCTCTACATCATTTTAGATATATATAAATAATTTAAACTCATCAAGATTCAAGTGTAGAACAATAACCTAGGAAATACCTTCATCATTGAATTGGATTAAATTCTCATACAAAAAAATAAACATTTTGCTCAGTTGTTATCAAATAGACCATTGAACTTTTCATTGACCAGAAACAAACCATAATTATTCCCTAGAATCCACATGCATAATAACTAAAGCTTTTACATAATAATAAGAACAACAACAACAACAACAACAACAACAACAACAACCATAATAATAATAAAGCACATCATATTCAATTTGATGCTCTGTCCAAATTCATAGAAAAAAATAATTTCAGTCCACATCACCATGTTGTTTGAATAACATCAACTTAGAATATGCATTTAAGATGTTGAATGAACCATAACCCAGTAAACAAGAGTAATTTAAAATTAATAAACTGATATTTTAAATTGAAACTTAACATTGTTATTTCAAATTATTTTTTTAAAAACATAACATTATCTTTTGAAATATAGTAATGAGTTTGTAACATTATAAAATATTATTTTTTGTAAAGAACCATAAACTAATTTCTCTCTACCATCATCCACTTTGTCATTTTCATCCTTAGAGATTCATGCCTTCCCTTCCTCTATGTAATCCTTCAATATGCCTTCCCTTTCAATATCCTATGTAGCATAATTAATATGAACAAGATTTTCGTGTTATTTTTTCATAGCATCTCCTGTTGAAAGAAGAATTGGATCAACATATATTTTATGATTTAATAAAACATCAAGGTCCCATCCTTTCTCCTTAATTATTTTTCTAAGTTTGTTATTCTATTTATTTAAGAGAACAATATTTTCTTTGAATTGAATGGTAGAATATAAGTTTTTTCATGCATTTTTCAAATGCACATTGATGACATCAACTTTCTTTTTTAGGTTCTCATATTTTTCATATAATTAAAAATGAAATATAATTTGATATGAACTACAATAACTATGGAAAATTCTATAAAAATAATGATAAATTAACAAATCTTTTTCCTTCTCTGCATTTGTAACTATAACAAGGGTTATGTATTTTTCCCATTTATTAAAGTATGACTGGGATTTAGTATTTAATTTCTCCAACATGTTTAACATAATACTCAAAACATTATCATCATAATTATTAGGAACTGATACTGACCCATATTTAGTTTGACTAAAAAAATCATCAATCTTTTTGGGTTCATGTTGAACTAATGAAAATAAATTCTCCCTTTAAGAGTGGTTATGATAATGTGCATTTATTTATTTTATCAATGCGTTCACCTAAAACTCCCAAAGTAATACATTTTTCAGCTCATCTACAACACCCTCTTTAAGATTTGAAATTATGCTTTTTGATAATAATTATTTATATAAAAATTAGTCATGACATCCTTTTACAAGTCAACATGGTTTATGTTTGGTGAGGTAGGGGGTGAAGAGGTAAAAGGTTCATCTAGAGCAATTACATTTGGAACCTAAATAAAATCATGGGAATTAAAAGCACTATCACTAAGTTCTCCACTTTCAATCCCCAAATATTCCTCTTCAAGATCAATTTTTTTCAAACATGTTAATCCTTGCACGTTTGAAAGACATATGATAGAGAAATTAGGCAAGTTAAAACCTAACAATTGTAGTGTTCCTCTTATAGGTGTTGGAAATGAAATATTCTTCCCCCTTGTATGAACTATGTTTGGTGGTGGTGTTGGTGGCATATTTTTCCTAAAAAATTGAGGGTTCCCTATAAAAATAAATTATGTTATAAAAATGGTAAATCTTAGAAAAAAAAACTCAATGATAATTTGAAATTAAACATTTAGTACTTGTATTTGGAGAGAGTATGTCTTCCAATCAACATGTCATATTCAAAGTGACGGGGGTGGTTTAAACTACAAGATGTAATCATCAAGTCAATAAAATCTATACTATAAAAAACTTCAAATCAAAAACCAAAACATGGAATGTAAAAAACCTTGAACAAATGGTTGAGAAGACACTAAAACATGGAATGTTTGGGTTTGTCAAGGTCAACCAATTTTGAGTCAACTACAAAAATAAAACAAATAAATAAGATAATGGAAATTTAAAATTTAATGATGCATTTATTATTGAAATTTATAAATATAAAAACTTGTATGTGGAGATGATCTAGAAGAAACTCTTAGACATTTGGAAATATGAAAGGAATGGAATGATGATTCTATAGACTCAAAATCTATAGAACCTTTAGGGCATGATTCCCTTTTGAAGTAGATTATTTTCATGTCATAAATGCATAAAATCTTACCTATATATATATATATATATATATATATATATATATATATATATATATATATATATATATATATATATATATATATATATATATATATATATATAAACTAAACCATTCAAGTAATTCATTTGAATGTTAAACTAACCTCCTACTCATCAATAGACAAATAATTTGTGCTCATTTTTGGATGAAGCATAGTTGGAATTGATATTTTTTAAAGGTCATACAAGGCCTCATATTACAAGGCAATAATAAAATTTGAACAAGAAATTATAAAACTTGGATTGGTACAAGAATAATTCAATTCTAATCTAATCCTAGAGGAAATAAATTTATACCAATCATATTCAAAACTTGAAAGAGTATGTATAATGTAAACAAAAACCAAAAATGTAATTTCTACTAGACTTCCCTATAACACTATTCTTGCAAGGAAAAACTGAACCATTACTTTAAAAAATGGGTTAGATATGTTATCAATGTGGAGGCCCCTTTTCCAACTATCTAAAATGAAAGTGAAAGAAAAATTGAATGGAACTAATGACAAATTAAAAAAAAGTTAAATTTAAATGAATTAGTGAAACTAATGAGAAATTATAAAAACTTGAATTTCAAATTTGAAAAATGGATATACATACTGTTTTAATAGATCTACAAGTGAAAACAAACTCTAAATATTTATTATCTTCATCAGTTAACATTGATTTTGGGGTTACAGGTTTGGCTTATTGGAATGGAATCCCTATCAAATTATAGATGTCAGTAATTGTGGTACCAAAAGAGATTAATCATGAGTCGATGTTGAATTTGAACCTTGTCTCATTAGTATCATAGTAAGACATTAATGATTTTAGTAAGGCATTATTAATTTCATATTTTGATATGTACATGAGTCCCTTAAATCTATATTTAGGAATCTTATCATTGAATACATATAGATTTTGTATTAGTTTCAAAATATTAGGGCATAATAAATTCTTGAAAATGTATTTTCATGTGGAGTCCATGGCATTGGAGTAGGTGAATGTGTCTAGTTATTGGATTAGGTGAATCATTGTGTGTGGTTGGATCCTAGTGTGGTAGGTTAATAATTATATAAAATATGAGAGGGGTGAGAAAAAAAATCTATAAAATGGTTAAAATAAGTGTAAATTTGGTATTTATAAGTAGAAGGTGGTAACCAAGGTAACTGGTCACACATGGACTATCTAGTTACATCGAACAAGTAACATGCACTGATAAAAAACTCTAGAATGGTAACACTTTCTCACAACATCATATGATAGTACCATATAAAAACATCACTCAATAACATGAATTAATAACACCATTCAACAACATCATTTGGTAACACCATTTAGTAGCATTGTTCAGCAACACCATTCGACAGTGTTATTTAGTTGTGTCATTCGGTGGTGTTTTCCTTGTGAAACTAAATGGTCGTACATAAAATAATTTATAAATTTACCTCTCCTCCTAGTGAATTCACCACCATGCATATCAAAATTTCCATGCCTATAAAATATTTTTACATAGATTCACTAATAAAATCAATGGGTTTTCTTATAGGGGATATTAAAATTTACCACGCATGGAACCTTGAGGTATACATAACTTCTTTATTTTGAAAAATAATCTATCTTGTATCATGTACTCTATGCATAGATTTATATTTACATTGATTGGATTATTTCATGTTATCTATGCATATAATAAATTCGAGTCTTACTCATACAACTCCTTCATTGGTTTAAATCTAATGACCTATACCTTTATCCCATTCAATAAAAGAGCTCAACTACTTTAGGAATTTACTACCTTATTGGATTTTCTAATTTGATGCATCAACATAAAATAATGGTTATGAATAAATTATACCCATTTCATATGTCATTTATATAGCTTACCTTGTTTGTTTATGAATTACAATGCATGATTATTTGTGTAAAAAATGAACTTATTCAACAAAAATTAATGTCACCACTTTTTGAGAGATTTCACCATTATATATAAATCTTTGTCATATATTGAATACTTTTTCTTAACATCAATTGAATTCTCACTAAAATAGGCATAAGGATTACCTTCTTGACTCAACACCTCCTAGAGCTATTCCACTTACATCAAAATCAACTGAAATAACTTTTCAAAGAACAATAAATTTAACATTCATTGTTTCATTACGTTTCTCTTCAAAAATTAAAATCTACTCTATGGTGAAATAATCCACTAATATTTATTTGTATCTCCCTTCATAGTCTCTATAATGGGTGCACATATACCTATAATTTTTTTGATAGAATTTCTATAAAATATCACCAACCCATGAAAAATTATTGCTTCAAACATACTCTTTTATAAAGATCAAACCAAAATTTTTGTCACCTTCTTTAGGTCCATCTTCAACACATATTTTGATATCAAAATTTCTAGATATAACATCTCCTATTATAGTATCATGCACTTCTTCAATTTCAATATCAATTATGCTCCTTCAACTTATCTAAAACCAACTTCAAATGTTTCAAATTCACCTATTTAAAATGAATAAAAATCAGGATGAAATCTAAATATACTATCACAAACTTACTCATGAAAGGCTTCAAAAATTCATTCATGAGCCTCATGAATGTAATTAGATCATTTAATAAACTAAATGGAAAGACCAGCTAATCATACAAATTGGAATCATCTTTAATTTAGTCTTATTCTCATCATCTTCTCTTATGTGGATTTGATTATACCCTCTCTTCAAATATATCTCAATGAATTACCTAGATCCAGTCAAACAGTCCATTAAGTCATCCATTGTTGGAAATGAAAACCTATAATTAATGGTTATATTTAGTATTACATGTGAAAAGTTACACATTATCCATTCCCGACCATTATCTAGGACTAACATATCTAGATATGTGCAAGGACTCAAACTCTCTCAGATTAAACCCTTATTCAATAGTTCCTTCACCTAATTTTTTGTCCCTTAATTATCCATCAGAGCCAACATATAGGTTATTTTTTAAGGAAAAATTTATCTTGGCACTAAATCCATATGATGAATAATTACCCTTATAGGTGGTAGTCAATTTGACAATTCACTTGTCTCAATATCAACATAATCTTTTAGTGTATTTTAAATGTACATAGACAAATCTCTTATTGTAGTAGTTGTAAAAAATTGTATAGGCTTATAAATTAGGAAAAATAATAAAAATTTCTTCCTTATCCACCTTTAAAAACTCTTTATCAAATACCATCATTATTTTGGAATTGTTTTCCACCTCATATCCTTTATACTTCAATGGACTCAATGTGAATATCTTACCAAACTTCATAATGTTATAGTTGTTTGATCTTATATAATTCATGACTCTCCTATAAAATTACCATTTACTTATTAAAAACACATACCACACATCCATGGGCATGATATCACACATAAATTCATAATTATATGAACCAATATAAAAAATTCACCACATTGCTCATTCACTAACACCTGATACCCTTTAAGCAACCACAAAACCTTGTATGTTATAGGATAAGTCAATAATTTCATCCCATGTTTTTAGACAATCTACCACTATAGACCATAACTCTATAATAGTTATCTCTAAATTTGAAAATAGTCCAAAATAATTTATTTTTTGTGTTGATTCATTCACCTCCTTGGCTAGTTTTAACAAAAATATATTCATTAAAAGATCCTCTCCTTGTTATGGATCTTCCATATGAACATAATACCCAACTCTCTCCTCATCTCTAAAATTTATAAGAGATGTCCCTTCAACTCTCTTACCTTTATTACGAGAGTTTTTTTATAAAATCTTGTTCTTGATGGCAAAAATACTTATTTCAGCCAAAACACTTACCTCAAAAATATCTGTCTCTACTTCATCCATAGAAGCCTCTTCTTCTATAAGAGTATCCTCATCTTTTTCTTGAATTTTTATTTTTTGAACCGCTTACCTCTCCACCTTGGTTTTGTTGACTTATTCCAACATTATTCTATCCTCATCCTCTCAAAGACCTTATTCTACCTCTAGAATTTAGTTTATATTTTATCATTAGCTTCAATTCCACCTTCAATGAACTATTATAAGCTTCCTCTATGGTTATTGTATACAATAAAAAGTGAATCTAATTTATAAATCAATCCTAGATTAGAGAAGATAGATCAAACTAGCCATTTCTATTATTAGTACATTTAGATAATCGATATCATGACTAATATGGATTTGATAAACCTAACTAATGGGTATATTACCATACAACATTAATAGAGAGGGTTAAAAATCCTCTAGTTGAGTAATACCACATAATAACCCTAGTTAAGTCTTATTGTTCATAACAAAGTAAAGTAAATATAATCTAGTGATCACTAAATCTTGTGGAATAAATGGGGGATAATAAACATAAAAAATAAACAATAAACATGCAAATAATGAATATACTCAAGTCAATTTAGAGGTACTACTAAACATGGAGAGATAAATACATTCATAATCCATTGTACATGAAAATATATGCACTGACAAAATAGGAGTAGGATTTAGAAATACTTACCTTGAAGATGAACTCATCGAGTCTCAATCTCTCCCTTGGCCAATGGTGTTTTACAAGAGGTTGTTATGGTTCATAAGGATAAAAAATATAGGTCAAATCTAGGATACAAGACTTATCTTATGAATCTAAAAGACTTTCCCACAAGACAAGATTCTTGTTCAAAGTAGTATGAAACCCTAAGTAATGACTCCTCAAGTAGAATGGAAGATAATTAGATAAATAAATGTAAATGAATGATGAATTATATTAGAAATGGGGTGGAATATGTGTATATATAGTTGGATCTAACCCTAAACCCATCTAGAATTTTAATTGATGCAATTGACCCAATTGACCTAGTTGTATGTAAATAGAACAATTAGGTCTCGAACTAAGTTAGATGGGCTAACTTAGTCCCATGGTATGCTAAATTTATAGAATAGGGTCAACCTATTTGAATATGTTCATAGGATAGTAAAAATAGGTTTAGCTTAGATAGGGGTTATTTGAGGTAGTGAATTTCTTAGAGGAGCATGTAAAAGAGGTGTTAAATCTTAAGGAAACATATAGGAGGAAATTGTATTAGTTTCAAGTGGTGGTATAGGGAATAATAATATTTTAAAGAACCAATGGTATACTCACCCCTTTCCCAATGCACACTTTAAGTCATGCATTCAGAGAGATTGAGACTTGATGGGTTACTACAAAAGAGATCATCAATAATTTATATTTAAAATATTGGGTGTATATATATTCCCCACTTGAAGCTCATTATGTGTCACACAGTTGCAACCTAGGATGGTGCTTTGAGAAAAGAACATAACACACAACACTGAGCTGAATAAATTATAGTATTTTAAGGGATAAAATAATTAAAAGTAAATGACCAAAAGGAAATAAATGGAATAAAGTTATAAATTATCATACATTGACTTAAATTTATTGTTGAATGGTTTTCTTTTATGTTTATAGATTTGATCATGGTGGGCATAAAGACTTCTTTAGACAAACCCTAAGGATACAAAACTAGAGAAAAAAAAAACACAATAAAGTCAAAAGAAATTTAATTTTCTTAACTTATTAAATCATTTGGATAATTGGTTAGATTGGGTGTGAAATTCTAATCTGAGAACTAAATGCCAAGTAGAAATGGTTGTAATAAGAGTAAATTGGGTGACTAAAAATCTAAGGCTACAAAATGATCAAAATACTCAAACAAATGTACCTTAAATAATAAGTGTAACAAACCAAATTAGATTAACGATACATGAAAATGAAAATCTAACATCAATTTAAAATTATTAACAATCTTTATTTAAACAAAAATAGGAGAAAAACATAAATTAGGATAAAATTGATGAATAAAAAGTAGCAATCCAAACTCAATTATCAATGGAAAAAGGACATGAAAAGGAAAAATAACATTGGTGAGTGATACGTAACAATCCTAACTTATTAATCAATGGAAAAAAAATGGAAATATAGTTCAGTTGTACACAAAGAGGAATTTTTATTTTTTTAAAATGAAGCTAATGAAATTCTATAAATTTAAATTAAATGGCGCAAAGAAAATAATACATAGTCACTCAAGCATATTGTTTTGTTCTAAAGATAGATAAAAACAAAACAAAGTAGTGTTAGCATGTTGTAAGGTGTGAAGAAGAGGGAATATAGAAGTGGGGAAATAGATTTAGAATCAAATTTTCCCTGTCAAGGGGGGAATGAAGTGGGTGGTTGGGGAGATGTAGGAAAAATCAAGGTAGAGAGACTCTTTATCAAAGTGAAGACACTAAAATTAAGTTTTTCAAAAAAAAAGGACTTTCAACATTAAGGACTCTAAAGAACTTCTCCTAACCACACAAATCTTGGGTTATGAAAATGAAGTATAAATATCATCCCATGAAGGCTAAATACATGAATAGTAAAATGAACCTACCTTCCCACAACATGTTCCTTATTCCACAAGAATCCTTATAGATTTTTTAGTCTATTGTGAAGATTGGGTACTTTCATGAGAAAGTATGTAACACTATAGAGAATTTTAAATTCTCCTATCCCAATCTACTGGCCTACCATACCTCAATATACCTTGGCTCTATTATGAGGCCAATTGAGGATTTTTAGCTTTGATTGAGGTTACGATATTTTCTATTAATCACATATTTGTATTTGTGATGTTGAATTTTTGATTTTATATTACCTTTTGATCATTTCCTTTTGTTCACATGATTTGGATTTTTAAAATTTTGATGGATTTTTTCATTCATCCTCCATACAAATTTAGAGAACCAATCATGGGTGCTAAAAATGATTATCATTCAAAAACTTTAAACTTGAAGGCTAAGAAAGAGGAATTAGAGAGCATGGTGTCTAAGAGTCTTGTTTATTTATGTTAAATAATAGTTTTATCTTGACTTTGAACTAGTTTTATCCAAATTGGAATGGAAGGAAGGGAGATTTCCCTGGAAATGAACATGAAACAATTTGAATGACCTCAAACTGCAAAAAATGTGATAATGGGAAAGGGATACAATGATATGTAAGTATGATTCCTTATCATAAGAATGGATGTAAGTGTAGGGAAACATGCAACATAATTTTTTGTGCAGGTTTTATCTACAAAATAAAAAAAATTGAGGTTGAGAATATGGACACAAACTCTTAACCATTTCTAAACATTCTAGAAATAACACTCATTTTGTAATTTTTTTGAAAGAATCACTAGATTTTATGAGGAGGTCCTAGTATTATACATGGTATTATACTAAAATTGATAAAACATAAAACTAAGTAGGTACAAAAAATGGTATTGGTATTTGTGGGGAATGCCTGGTCCTATCCATGATATTACACTATAACTCACAAAAAGAAAGAAGAGAATGAAAAAGGTTTGTAAAATAAAAAAACTTATGATAAAAAAGAAAAAGCATGAAAAAATGGATGTATGAAATAAAAATATATTTATTAAGAAAACCATGTACTATCCATAATATTACAATGCAACTCTTAAATTAAATGAATAATAGGAACTAAAGGACCAAAGAAGGGAACTACAGTTTATGTATAGAATAGGTTATTAAACAAGAGGGATTGTTGGAGAAGTACTGTAAGAAGTGTTAGTAGGAAAGTATACAAAATTATGAAAAGAAGGGAGATATTTAAGAAAAATTTTCTTAAAAAATGGTGCATTGGTTGGTTATTTGAAAAATGGCCTTCATTAGTTTATAGATGATAAGTACTTGGATCAAGAATGTTTTTTACTAAGGAAGGGACACACCATTTTTGGGTATATTTTCCTTCTTTGTAATGTGTGTAATATACTTTGAGGACTAAGTCACCAACATTTAAAGTTTGGACTTTGACCTTTTTATTATGTTGTTTAACAATACGAACCTTGTATTGGCAATTATGTCATAAAGCAGCCAAGCAATGTTCATGAATAAATTTTAAAGCATGAAGAAAAGATTGATGTAATAATTTATCAAGAATTATAACATGAAGAGATATAAATAAATATGGGAGTTTAAATTTTAATCGTAATACTAATTTAGAAACATATATAAGTGAGAACGATGTATCCCTAGTGGCAGTATGTATGCTAGTATGATATACCCAAAGTGAGGGATATAGATGAAGGTGCCAATTAGTATGAGTTTATCGAATAGATTTTTTAATATTTTATTTATAATTTTGTTATTAGCCTTTGATTGGACATTACATTGAGGATGGTAAAGTGTGGGAAATTTGTGGTAAATTTTAAATTTAGCGTATAATTGTTTCATGTCCTTATTTTTGAAATTGCCACCATTGTCATAGATGATAGTATGGGGAATTACAAAACTACAAATGATTTGGTTAAGAATACTTTTTGAAATGGTGGTTCCTATGACATTGACAAGAGGAATGGATTATACCCCTTTGATAAAATCTTCATTAGTAGCAATAATAAAGACATGGCCATCTTGTGGTCGAGGTAATTTACCAATGAGGTATAATCTCCATATAGAGAATGGCCAAGGAGACTCCATTATTGGGATATCAACATATGGATAATGTATTATATTGTCATGTAGTTGACAAAGATTATACTTTTTGTCAAAATTAATAATGTAGTTTTCAAGAGGAGGCCAAAAGTAATCCATAAGTAAGCATTTATGGGTTACAATATGTCTACTATAGTGACTACCATGAATACCCCCATGTGTTTGTTCTAGGAGAGTAAGAACCTCTTATTTCATTACAAAAAAAAGTAGGGTTATTTATGCATTATGGAAGTAAATGGTGTTGTATCTAAACACATACTTAAAATCTTGTTTATGTATTCATGTCTTTTCATGAGAATCCATGTCTGGAGGGTAAGTTCGATGTTCAAAAAAATTAATTATGTTTTTATACCATGGAATTTTTCAAATAGTGATAGCCTCAATGTGAAATATGAGTTAATTATTTACTTTGATAGAAAAAGGTGATTTTATTATTTGTATAATAAATTAGAAATCATTAAGTACTTGATGAGGGTGAAATAAAGATGTTGATGAATTAAGAGAATCAGCTATGCTATTTTGATCTCTTAGAATTGGCTCAATGGTAAAAGAAGAAAATTATTTAGCAAGAGTGGTATCCATTTGATGATATGTGATTAGATTTTCCATTTTACATTGATAATCACCATTTACATGGTGATAAATAAGTTGTGACTCATGCAAAACATCTATATATGGGATATATAAGTTGAGTGTGACTTTCATGCCTAATATTAGAGCTTCATATTTAACCATGTTATAAGTGGCATAAAAATTTCATCAAAATGCTAAAGGTATGATCATACCATGTGGGTTTGTTAGAATACATCCTTCCCCAACTCCATGGAGGAATTTTTCACCATAAAAGTGGAGTGTCCAAGTTTCTTCATGTAAATCAATGGTAACTTCAGGTAGTTCTTTGATAACTACTTTAGGTTTAGTAGTATTTGGTGTGATATTAGTGAAATTATGAAAATAATATTTGAAGGATATAGATTGGTCAATACATTTAATATAATATAATGGTCAAGGAGATTAGCTTGAAGGTGATTTGTAGTTGGCAGAGGTTCCATAGCAAGTCAGTTGACGATGACTTATCCTTTGATATATTTTTATGTAATAATTCAAAAATCAAATTTTATCAAGAGGACTATCCATTTGGTAATTCTATCTCCAGATAATAATGCTTTGGAGAAGAAATGATGAAGAAGATCAAAGTGAAAAATGACATAGGTGGTCTACTAGAGCATATAATGATGGATATTTTAAACTATAAAATAGATAGCAAGGCAATCATATTCTACTTTTGTATAACATTTTTTGTAATAAACGAGTCTGTGATTGATGTAATAAATAACATACTGTCTACTAGTATCATCTTGTTGGGAAATCATTACCCCATTTGATATGAGGGTAAAAGAGGTATATAATATTAAAGGATGGTCATTTGAAGATGGTTGAAGAGCAGGAGGATAGATCAAAGATTATTTCATATTATCAAAAGATTTTTGGCATGACTCTATCCATTCTAAAACATTACCTTTTTTGAGAAGTTAATTGATAGAGTATATATAAAATCCATTTTTGGGATGTTAGGAATGGAGTGAGGAATAGGCACATTTTTAATGGCATTTATTTTTTTTGGATTAACATTAATATCTCAAATAGAGACTAAGAAACCTAACAGTTTACCATAGGTAACTCCAAATACATATTTATATGGGTTAAGTCTAACTTTATATTTTAATATTCTATTTAAAATGATAGCTAGATCTGTGAGGTGTATTGTATGAATTTTATATTTGGTAATGAGATAATTGACATTAGTTTCCACTATCGTGTGTATAATATTGTGGAAAATGTGTGTCATTACATGTTGATAGGGTGCACCAACATTTTTTAAGATTGAAAGGCATTTTGATGTAAAAATAGGTGCCCCATTATGTAGTAAATGTTATTTTATGTTGGTTTTCATAAGCTATGTGAATTTGGTTATATCATGAGAAACCATCCATAAGTGATAACATTTCATAACCAGTAGTGGAATCAACTATAACATCTATTAAGGGGAAGGGAAAGTTATCTTTTATACATGATAAGTTAAGATTGTGGAAATTAATGAATATGTGAATGACCATGGTGACTTTTTTATGAATGGAAATCATTTTTGATACCCATTCTGAGTAGTTAATAAGTTTGATTAATTTGGCATCCAAAATTTTTAATGATTTATTTGTGACATAAGATAGAAATTTTAGGTGGAAATTTTCATTGTTTTACTTGAACAGGTTTTACATCTATGTAAGTGATGATATTATATATGATTATGATAGGATAAAAGCCTATCATATACTTATATGACTAAGAAAATATTTCATGATGATTTTTAAATAATAAGCTAAAGTTATCATGCTCTATTTGGGGTGAGTTATTTATAGATTGTGATGGGTCAAGGACATGTTGGTGTAACATATTTTATTTTTGTGGTTTCTTCAATGAGCATATCATTTACATCTTGTAATGAAATTATTAAAATAAGGAATTTTTCATGCGAAGATTTCATGTTTATGATGTTTTCAAGGAAGCTAAGGTTATTTAGCATGGAGTAGTTAAAGTATAGCTTCATCACTAGGGAGCATGGGTAAGTGTACATAATGTTGTTTGCTCTAAATTCTAGCTGATGAAATACCCATGAGGTTGGGTATTCTAAAATAGGAAGATGAGAACAATGATGGACTTTCATCCTCCATTTTAGGACTAATTTAGAATCAACCTAGGGCAGGGCTGCAGGTATTTGACTTTAATATGGAGTCTATGTGAAATAGTATCCAAGAGTTATGGTATCACCATTAGAATCTCAACACAAGATTCTTGAATATAGGTTTAACTGTCCAAAGTTATTATTGAAATTCATGTATTGTGATCCTCTATTTTCTAAACACAAGGGTAAAGGGTATTTCAATATTTGAAACTAAACACAAAAAGAGGGGAGAATTAGGTAGAAAAGAGAGCCTTTAGATATAGAATAAACTTAATGCATCAACTATAGAATCAAGTTCCTTTTCCATAATTATACCACTGTGGATTGAGTTTAACCAAAATTTCTACCTCCAAGAACACACAATGGGAAAAATTTGAGGAAACAAGGGAACATGCCTCAAACATGAACCCTCACTAAATATAACTACTAGGAGTTCATAGTAAAGTACATAAATATCTAATGGTAACTTGTAGACTAATACACAAATTAACAATACTATGAAAAGATAAATGAGAGAGTTCAAAAAGTGATTATAATAAAAAAGTACAAGATAACCATATCATACATTTAATATCAAGGTTTTAGTATGATTAATATAGTATTAAGAAACATTAAGAATGGAGATCAAAGATAATTGAGATGCAGAACAAGACTCTTGAAAAAAAATAGAATTATATTCATTAAAAAATCAAGTGTTGTCACAACAATAGATCATGGCCAACTCTACAGTCTAAAGAGATGAAGGATAAAGTAAGTAAAATCTTGGGTTTAATCTGACAATACTTTCAAGTAAAATTTTGTTGACCCTTAAATTACAATGTGGATTTTCATTTTATAGATGAATATGAGATTCACCTCTAAATAACATGAGATTCCTATCCTAGGCCATGATGGCCACTAATGGTAGTTATAAATTTAATTAAAAATTTAAAATAGAATCCCCCTAAGCCCTAAAAAATATGTATGGGGGACCACTTAATTGATACATAGAGGTAGATGTGCATATTTAAATCCCAACTACATTGATCTCACATCCCTAGCTTCTAATACAACTACCATGAGGTCAAACTCTTGATCCATCTTAACAAAGTTTATAGGGGGTTCCCTAAATATCAACTTAACTTGAATCACTAGATTCTAGTACACCTGGAAGGGATCCTACATTGACAATTAGACCTCAAACACTTGGATGATTCTTGTTGTGAACTGAGTTGATATCTCAAGAACCATCTAGGCCCCTTCCCTATTTAATTTGGTGACCTTCTTCCTCATGACTTGGTTAAAATGACCCAGGTGGACTTCAAATTCTCCCTTGTCTAGCAAGGTGCCATATAGGTAGAACAACATATAGATATCAACCTTATTGAAGTAGAGAAATATATTTTTCCTACCCTCTTCCAAGGGTCCTATTATAGTTTGAGCCACTACTAACCAACCCTCCATAGTCATTTTTATGTTCTTGTCATACATCTGATACAATCCCAAATCTAAGGTGGGCATTAGTTTAAATTATAGGAACATACCTTTATTAATTACATCCAATATCTTCATACACTTACCATCTATCTCCCTGATCCTCTCCATGTAAGACTATGTCCACTAGATAAGAAAATTAGTCTCCACCATAGTCTCTACCATATTATGTAGAATTGAGAAGAATATTAAGAAGGAATCCCTAACATACCCAATTATCTAGATGGGGAAAAATATCTTCACCTAGGATTCTAGTGTTTGGAGTTTACTTTGCATATCTTCAAGGAGATTCTTCAACATATCATCACCTACCTTGTCCTCCCCAATGGAAGTCCTCAACTTGGTGAGGGATAACTAATCCTACTAGGTTTACCATACCATCAGGTTCCCTTGTTAGATGAATTTATGTGTTAAATTTCTATTTATGCTTCTTATTTATCAATTGAAACTCCACTACATGTCTAAGTCACATTTGATTATCATCTTTGGTGCTTGCAACCTTAGGATAATTACTTGGGTTCTGGGAGGTGTTGGATTGGTTGTAAAGATGATGGTGAAAGCAGGAGGATAAGGTAAAGGGAAGATGGAGGAAGTGGAAGGGGTGAATGAGGAAAGTAATGGAGGAAGAGAGGGCATGGTAATTAAGGGAGGAAGGATGAAAAGGGAGGCCCACAAGAACATTTGTGCCCACCACTACTCTTTGGTCCGGCCCACCTTAGGATCAATGACTCCAAGGAGAGGGGTGTTTAATATAAGGGATGAGATTGGTTGGTTTAATATAAATTCTTGGTAGGGTAATGGAAATAGGGGGTAGATGAGCAATGCATAAAGCCACCATGACTGTTGATATAGGAACCATAGAGGCTAGCTAAGGAGGTTGGACTAGAGGGGAAGGTTTCTAAACTAAATCCTAAGGGTGTGTCACATTCTAATTTTTCTTGGGTCTCTTACCTGAATCAACCCTAGATTTTATGGTAAAAGGACTAGCATAGATATAAGGATATATGGGGGTCAACTGTGGAGGTTTCCAAACTACCAAGAGAGGTACTAGGATGATTAAAAGGGGTACCAGGATGGTTTTTACCACTTTAGATACAATCCTAATGGTTATGGTCATGCTCACCAATGAATATGTGCTTATAGGTACTTGGAATAAAGGCATACCTAATGAAGGCACCAAAGAGGTTCTAGGTTTCAGAATGGATGGGGCAAAGGGAAACAAGATGATTCTCAAAAGGACTAACGCCAAGAGTACCCAAGTAAATAATAGAGGGGATGTAATAGGGAAAAGGGGAAACACCACTTTGGGATCTTGTGGAAGGTAATAAAAACTAAGGGGTGTCATGATAGGGAGATAAAAGGCTATAGGAGTAAGAGATGAATTTTAGAAAGAGACAAGAGTGAGGGGTGAAACCTATAGCAGTGCTTGATGAGGTACCCACTATAGTATTACCTCTAGACTAATGGTTCCATTAAACCTCAGGGTCTATGTGACCCAAGGTCAAGGAAATGATGGTTAAGATGCCTATACTTGGGCTGCCTAACACTAAGTAATGTGGGTCTAGCTTAGCTGGGGATAGGCTACCAGGGCTACTAGATGAGGTGGAGGTGGAGCTAGGGTGCACAGAGTGGGTGTGACTAGATAAGGTAGAGGTGGAACTAGGGTATGAATATTAAGAGTTACTTGAAGAGGTAGAGCTAGAGATAGGGGATGAGGAGTAGGATTTTATGGAGTAGGCACTCTTGAAGGAAGAGTAGGAGTTAGGGCATGAAGAGGGGAAGGTAGAGGAAAACCCTACAAAATCCTCTTGTAAATTATGGGAGTAAGAGTGACATCCTTTATGGAGCAAGAAGGAACTAGAGGTGGAGTAGATGGGCTTTCCTAGACCTTATTTCCTTTCTTATTCTTCTAATCCATGATCTAGGACATCACCTCTTATTCATTCATAACATTCAAGTAGAGCTCATCATCATCCTCTAATTGGTGGTTGTAGTTTATATTAATGTGAGTTGAATACCTCACCATGTGAGCCTTGATCATTACCTTAGGTTACCAATTATAGAGCTTGTCTCTCCCTAGGGTGAAGGAATCTTGTCCAACTACCATTTGTTAGAGGGGAGGGAAGGCCTTGTAAAAATGATGCTAAATGGAGATTAAGAGTGGTAGGCATGCCTTATACTAATGGTCTATACAAAATCCAAGGATACCTTCTACCAACTGGTATGCGATCTCTTACTCTACCAAGTGATCCAAGATGAAGTATGGAAAGTGGAGGGGCTACTTGACAATGCCTATGACTCGAGTCATGATGTCTTATTAGTAGTACTAATAGTCAATGATGGCTGGAATGGAGTCCATAATTTATTATAATAAATAAGGCATTGGGCCTCATTGATCACATTGTAAACCACCAATTAGAATTTCTCATAGATTTCACATATATTATTTTGATAGTTGGGGCCATATAACTTATAAAAGACTACACAAAACACTGAGCCCACTAAAATCCAAACAAAAAATAGATAGCTTAAAAGTGAGTGTCATGTAAATTACATCTATGAGATATCTCATCATGTAGAAATTATCTCTAACTTGGAAATTTATTATGGCATTAACCAACTTGAAATTTATCATCCCTCCCATGTTATAACTTTGGAGCTAGTTGGGATCATATGGAGGAGGGGCACTTGTAATTCATTAACATGTAGGCAGGCTTAAGTCCCAAATAATCAGTTTATTAGAATCATACCCACCTAGACCTCCTTGCAGAAGGTGAAGATTGTGTATATGTTAATGTGTTGACCCACTTAGAATCCATATTCTTAGCCCAATCCTATAAGACCTCATAAATTTGGAAGGTTTCAGTCAAAGTTTTCTCCATCACAACATCATAAAAGAAGGTGAAATTTGGGAGGAAGTAATATTCTTTATAGGAATTATTAGAGATGTTGATAATATAGTGCCAAGATTTAGGAAATAAAACCTAGCCATGGAATCTATTATAAACTCAGATGGTGGTGAGAAAAAGGTTTCTAAATAAGTTGGTGCAAGGGAATATATCTTTCTTCATTACAACCCTATGAAGGCCACATTTATTATAAGACCAAAGGGCATCTTCAAACTTAGCTTGTTCATCATTTTTGGAGCCCAATTCTTTGGGAACTATTGAATTTCTAAGTAGCCCCTAGTTTGTACATATATCATAAGGATCTTAGAGAAGGTTTTTGCACTTGTGAAGTTTCAATTTCTTTAAATCAAGTCATGTGCATACACCTCTCATTTCCACCCAAGCCTAAATTAGTCAATGTAGATCTATGTATTGAATAAGTGTTGATTAATACCTACGAATGGTTCTTGATGCATGACACCATAGGAACCCTCCATCATACATACACAAATGGTATGTAGGTTCAAGGATGCTGACCCCCAGTCTTTAGATAGTGTAGATAAAAGTGTAGAAAAAGAAGTTCTAAATTGTAAGAAGTACACCTAGGATATTCCATATTTTTGCACACTTCTATTCAAAATTGATTCAATGATATCTTAGAAATGCCCAAAAAGTTAATTTGGATGTGATTTAGAGCCATTATAGTGAGTAAATTTTGAATACTCAGTTTTCCCACCTTTTTATTAATTTAAAATTTCAAATGTGTAAGAAAGGATTATGAGAGTTCTAGTGAGTCTAGACAAGTGTTGGTGCTATGTAATTATTGAATAATGTTGTATTATAAATTTTATAGTCTCATGAAGGTCATAAGTTTGTTTTAATGTATGTGTCAAGTTAAAAAAATGAGGTGGCATTCATAATGTTGATCACCCTATGTGGGTTTTACAGTAAATGGGAATTTATTATTTCAAGAAATGATTATAAGAGTCTTGTTTTAGAGTCTATTTGAAAGTATAAATGTGGTAGAGTGTGCATTATTATATAGGAATTATATTATGGAGAGAATGGGGTAGATAGGGTGAAGAAAATGGTAAAGGTCAGCCAAAGATGTATGTATGGCTATGTAAGTCTAATTTGTGTGTAAGAGAAAATCAATAAAGCATGTTACCATGAAGAAATATTTCATGAATATTATGTATAAAAATTTGAAATGAGTTATTTATATTTACCTAATGCATTATATGCAATTTTAGGAGATTTAATAAGGTTTCAGGTAAATACAATTTTGTGTGAAGGAAATTTGTATGATTGGGAACCATATTAAAGGTGCATTTTAATCATGCACATAGTAAGAGTTTATTGAAGGTTGATGGATTTTTGTTTTTAATCAAAAAATAAATTTATTATTTGATCCAAGGAAATCAAGTTGAATTAGAAACAAGTCAAGCCTGCCAAATAGGGTATGAAATGTCAAGCCTACTAGATAGGGTATATAATCATATAGTTTGTTCAAATAATTTGTATTAGGTAATTGAAACTTCCTATATTGAGTTATGTGGATCATGTGATGAATGAATACATGTATTGATAATGTGAGATATAATTTTTTAGAGTAAAATTTATCAAACCCAAGTTATTTAATGATCTTTCTCCTTGCAATATTTAGTTCATACAACTCACGAGTTTTGTGTATTGTCTCCTTTGCATGATAGCTGGATTGGGTGTCAAAGGTGATTGAGAATGGGATTATACTAGAATTGGAATGTGTTGGTAACCTTAATAAATGTGTTTAAGTGTTTTTAGGTAATAAAGACCATGAAAACCCTACCTACTCATATTTTAGGTGGTAGAATATAATGCTTGTTGACTGAGATTTTGTGTTTGAATGAGATTTGAGTGTTTTTAGAACAAAATTATTGAAGGGAAAAGTTTTTTAGGGTCTAGATGGACCAAATTCATGTGGATTGGGGTTTTAAAACCTCATATAATGAAAGTTATGCCTTTTTATAGGCTCTCAACCCTGATAGTGGCCTAGAAAACCTAATTCTAGGGTTTGGTGCATATAATAAGATTTGACTAGTGAAATTATGCAAAAAATTGTAATTTTATAGTTATAAGTTCCATTGAAGATATTTTAGGGGTTTTTATCAAGTTATGTATTGAGAAGTAAAATTATACAAGACTGAGTTTGAAACAAGGAACCCTTGACCAAATAGGCCTAATAATGGCCTAAATGCATGAAGTAAAGTGGACTAAACAATGATTTGGAGTTTTTAACTTGGTGATTAGATTTTAAATGGAAAATGATTCCTAAAAGTATGGATAATTATGATTTTATAATTATTACATCTTTGTATAAGGGGGAAAACAATAAAAAAAGACTATAAGGAGTAAAGGAAAGACAACGCAGAGTTGTAAGGAGATGGTTTATGCATTAAAGAAGGTATGTAAGGAGTTGATAAGTATGTAAATATTGTGAATATAACCTTATAAGGTGACTAGAATCAAAATCCATTGAGATAAAACCCATAGGCTCATTATTGCATGTTTCAAAGAACTAGGAGTGAATGAATGAATATATGTAGAGAATATTGAATGAAATGCATGATAAGGAATGATAAAGATGGATAGAAAATATTTGATATTTTTTGGAATAATATGATGAAATATTTTTAAGTGTCTTGAAACCTTATTTAATAGGTGTTTGATTTTTAGTCCATTTGGATAAAAAAGGTGCCTAGTGTTGGCCAAGGAAGATTTGCACTTTGCAAATAAAGTGAAGGATAATTGTAGGCTAAGGGTAATAACTCTACATCATTTGGTATCAAAGCCATGTAGATTATTGGGTAAGGTATATATAAGTATATAAATTGAGTATTATATGGTTCATAGTCATATTTCCAAAAATTTCAGGTAAGAGGTAAGAAGGTAGATGGCATGGAGTCTTGCTGAGAGACATTAGATAAAGAAGGTATGGTTTGGGATTGATTTAGTGATTTGAATGTATGGATGATATAAAATAGTAAATTTTAAATTTGCAACCCTAAAATAAGAAGATATATTACCAAGATCAAGGAAGAGATAAGCTCATAAAAATAACTTGAGAAAGAGAGATAGTCCTAATGTGAAGGACGAGGAGATTGAAGGCCTAAGTAAGGTTTGAGGTAGAAACAAGGTTATAGGTGTGAACCAAAGAAGTGGTCCAAGTGAGGAAAAATATGAGAGAGAGTATGTAACCAAGTAAGGTACTCAATAGGAACATGAAGGGAGAAGTAGAGAGAAAAGTGAAGGATAGGGTTCAATTTGAAAGCCACAGGGAAAGAATGATGGAAAAAGAGATAAAATAGATGAAAGAGGCATTGGAAAAAATGGAAAGAGAGTTTTTGTAGATGTGGAGTGTATATATATGGTAGTGTGGAATTAGGATTAGGAAAAGAGTTAAGTGTAACTTCATAGAAAAGATGAAAGAGAGAGAAAACCAAAAGGTGATAAAATATTTAGAGGGGAAGCTCAAGGAGATAGAAACACAATTTTCCATGGAGAAATAGGAGATAGAGATAATAAATCCTCAAAAGTTTTATTATAACAATGATGTGTCATGGTTGAATGTAGGTAAAGATAAATAAATTATAGAGTATACTTGGAATGAAGGAGATGAATGGACAATAGTCCATAAAGAAGAAGATGATGTATTGAAGAGTACAGGTGCAACTAAATATGAGGTGATTTGTCACCTTGAAGATGGAGAGTTATTTAATGGATAAGAGTGGAGAAATGAAGAGAATCAAATATTGGATGATGAGGAAGATAAATAAATGATAGGTAATGAAGTGCATGTGGTTTTTGATGAATATTTTGAGGATGAAGATGATGTTTTGTATTAAGACACTATAGGATTATTTGAAGAGTAACTAGGATAAGATAAGAAGCTAGAAGCACATGAAGTGCTTAAATAAAGAGAAGAACAAGTAAAATAAAAAGATGTTAAATTACTATTCTATGAAGAGAAAATGCAAGGTGAAGAGGTGGCTCGTTATATATTTAAGAAAGAAGAAGTAACTATGATGAAGGACAACATGATAAAAGGTTATGAGGACAAGATTATAAATAAGCAAAAGACCTTGGAATGGTCAAAATAAGAAGGCAACATGATATGGAGTAGGTATGTTGATGAAGATGCAAAAATAACATTTTTAGAGAAGGAAATTGATAGAGAATGGAAATTCATGTTCAATGTCATGAAGATTAAATAAGATCATGAGAGAAAGGAAATAAAAAAGAGAGATTGTAGGTACAAGTAACAGTATGAACAGTAACAAAAGAAAGAGCAAATGATCACATGGAAGAAGAAACAGAGGCATAGGTGTGGCAACAAGGAGTACACATATTTATATGAACAATTGAATGAAGAAGAAGATAGAGGTCAAGTTATTTTCTCCCCTTGGGAGTATGATGTAGGGGCATCTTAGGAATTCCCAAAAAGTGAACTTGGATGTTATCTAGAGCCATGAAAATGAGTTAAATTTGAATATTCAATTTTCTCACCTTTTTCTTAATTTGAAATTTCAAATGTGTAAGGAAGGATTATGAGAGTTCTAGTGAGTATAGAAAAGTGTTGGTGTTATGTAATTATTGAATAATGTTGAATTAGACCTTTTATGGTCTCATGAAGGTCCTAAGTTTGTTTGAATTTATGTGTCAAGTTAAAATAATGAGGTGACATTCATAATTTTGATCACCCTACATGGGTTTTAGAGTAAATGGAAGTTTTTTGTTTCAAGAAATTGTTATAAGATTTCTGATTTAGAGTATATTTGAAACTAGAAATATGGTAGAGTGTGTAGTAGTATATAGTAATGATATGATGGGGAGAATAGGGTAGATAGGGTGAAGAAAATGGTGAAGGTCTGTCAAAGATGTATGTAGGATTGTGTAAGTCCGATTTGTGTGTGTGAGAATATCAATAAAGTATGTTACCTTGAAGAAATATTTCATGAATAATATGTATGTCCATTTATGATAATTTCCTTGTGTACTTGATGTAAGTTATGAAATTGGAGGAGATTCAATAAGGTTGCAGGTAAAAACAATTCTATGTGCAAGAAATTTAAATGACTGGGAACCATATAGAAGGTGTATTATAATCATCAATGTGGTAAGAATTTATTAAAGTTTGAATGATTGTATTTTTAATAAAAAAATTAATTTATTATTTGAACCAAGGAAACCAAGTTGAATTAAAAACTAGTCAAGCCTGCCAGATAGGGTATGAAATGTCAATCTTGCTAGATAGGGTATGAAATGTCAATCTTGCTAGATAGGGTATATAATCATACAGTTTGTTCAAATAATTTATCTTGGGTAATTGAACATTCATTTATTGATTTATGGGGATCATGTGATGAATGAATAAATGTATGGATAATGTGATATATACTTGTTTATAGTAAATTTTATCAAACCCAAGCTAGTTAATGATCTTTCTCCTTGCAACATTTAGTTCATACAACTTAGAAGTTCTGTGTATTGTCTCCTTTGCATGATAGCTAGTTTGGGTGTTAAAGGTGATTGAGAATGGAATTATACTAGTATTGGAAGGTGTTGAGAACCTTAATATATGTTCTGAAGTCTTTTGAGGTAATAAATACCACAAAAAAACATACCCATGTTTTAGGTAGCAGAATATAGTGCTAGTTGATTGAGATTTTGTGTTTCAAAGAAATTTGACTATTTTTAGAACATAATTATTGAAGCTAAAATTTGTGTAGGGTATAAATATACAAAAATTAATTTGTATTGGTGTTTTAAAACCTAATATAATGAAATTTATGCCTTTTTTATAGGCTCTCAGCTCTGATAGTGGCCTAGAAAACCCGATTCTAGGGTTTGGTGCATATAATGAGATTTGACTAGTGAAATTGTGAAAAAAAATGTATTTTTATAGATATAAGTTCTCTTGAAGATATTTTATGGGTTTTTAGAAAGTCACATACTAGGAATTATAATTATACAAGACTAAGTTTGAAATAGGGAACCCTAGACCTAATAAGCCTAAATAGTGGTCTAAATGCATGAAGTAAAGTGGACTAAACAACAAGTTGGAGGTTGTAACTTTGTGATTATATGGTAAATGGAAAAGGGTGCCTAAAAGTATGAATATTTATTATTTTATAATCTGTACATCTTTGTACAAGGGGGGGGAAAAACCAAATAAGGGCTACTAAAAGTAAAGGAAAGATAGGGCAGAGTTGTAAGGAGATGTTTTATGCATTAAATAAGGTATATAAAGAGTTGATAAGTGTGAATATATTTTTAATAGCACATATAAGGTGAATAGAATAAAAATCCATTTAGAGAAAATTCATAGGATCATAGTTGCATGTTTCAAATAACTAGGAGTGAATGAATGAATATAGGTAGAGAATATTTAATGAAATTTAGGATAAGGAATGATAAAGATGGATAGGTTATGATATGGTTTGGAATAATATGATGAAATGTTTTTAATTTCCTTAAAAACTTATTTAATATGTGTTTCATTTTTAGTCCATATGGACAAAAAAAGGCCTAGTGTTGGCCAAGGAAGATTTGTACTTCACAAATAAAGTGAAGGAGAATTGCAGGCTAAGGGTAAGAGCTCTTCATCAAAAATGGTCCCCACATCTCCATGATGAATTCTTGCATCAAATAATAGAGTTCCACTTATATTTTCTCATACATCACAAATTGTGATCTATGTTGCAAACATACTACTTTGCAGACTAATGTGGACCCAAGGTGTAAAATAATGATATGGCAATTTAAGGGAAACCCATGCAGTGATTGAAAAGTGGTATCAAATTAAAAAGAGGTAGTTGGAAAAGTAGTTGATTTATTTTTGAGGACTTTTTAGAATAAGTAAATGCAAAAGTGGATTTCAAATGTTGTAATATGAGTACATGCCACCCCTCTTACTTTTCTAGGAATCTTCCACTTTTAGACATGTACGTGGATCCAAGAAGAATCCTACCACCAAATCTTAGCTTTGAATCACCAGGTAGAATTTAAGAAGCATGGGCATGATGCAATAATAAAATTAAAGGGGGATGTCTACCACCTTGAAAGAGTGCATTCATTATAAAAGGCTTAATTCCTTATAAATGCTTGTTCTTCATTTTAAAATGGGTCGACACATTTTTAGCAACCTCATACTATCTAAATTTTCCCTCCAAGAGAAATTCTGTTAGCTGGACCTTGAATGTTAATGAGAATTAAGTTCACCTCTCTCTATTCTTCTTACACTTGATATGATATTTTTGTTTGTTGATATTTGTCTATGGGTAATGTTTGCATCTCTCATTATTGTCCATTCCTAGAATATCTATGTATAACTCATAACTCTCTTGTACATCATATCCTATGAATATTTAGGTCTCTATAAACATTGTCTATAGATCATTTATTGTCCCTCTTAGTGTTACATTACATTTCCACACCTCCATATAAAATACTTATGCATTAAGAGTGTTCTGGGTGGAGCCTATGTGATAACATCTTATTCTCAAATATTTTTAGTGTGTCCATGTTAGTAGGAGTGATTTGTCTACTCTTGGTGCATCAACCTTTTTTTATTTTATCACTCTCTTACCTACTCCCTCCATTTTCCCTTAAATATTTAGGTTTAACATTAGTTATAAATTTCAATTCTTCTCTTTGTAGTTTCACATGCTAGTCTTAAAATAATGAAATTAAAATAGAAGAAATTTGACCTACTCTAGAGGTCCATCCCAAGGATCACAAGGGCCCCAAGCCTTGGGGGTGTTCCCATCATTACAATGAGATAATTGATTCTCTACATGCATAGGTGAGTGATAAAAATTCCACACCCAATGTTAAACACCTTTGTACCCTACAAAAAGTATTCACACTCTGCACCCCACCACAAAAAATCCTTGTGCAACAAACCATCCATAGGTGCATGTTTTGAATGACAATAGGTACCCATTCAATAGTTTAGAATAGGTCATTATAATGCTTAAATTGGGTCAATCCTTCTAGAATATGGTATCCTTTTACTTGGGTTTGGCCTCAAGGTTCAAGGAGGATGCAACCATTATATCAATATGGAATCCAATAGAAAGGTACAAAGTACAAAGGAAAATGTATAGGTATGTAAAAGGAATAAAAAACCAAGGAGTTGATTTTGTCTTGAGGTTATAAAGTGATATCTGTTAATGAGCCTTAGGATATTTATAACAACATACATTCATCCCCTTATATTAATGGTATTTGGTGGCTCACTTGATGTCAATTCAAATTTGAATTAGTGATTGGATCTCCTCTCTTTATTTCCCAATCTAGAGTCAAATTTAGACCTCACAATACTATACCACCAACCAGATTTAGCAATGGTAATGTAATGTTTTAGAACTATCCAAATAAGCCCATATTTTAATTATGTAAATGTCTAGTGCATGGTAGGAAAATAGTCACATTTCCTCAAGGTCTCCTAGGTAACTCTTGACTTATGTCACATTCCATCCATTTATTGATCATCTTGTTAATGGTCAAAACCTAAACATAGCCTTATACCTCATGTCATACCCTTAGGAGGGGTGAGGTGTCATTTAAGGACATGTGGAATCCTTTAATTAGTCTTTAAGATCCATCCTTACATCATTTTGACCATCTTGGGGCTTTAGTTTCCCACCTGCTCATATGGATAATTGTGTTATGTGGCATCATTTGAGTGGTTCAAGTTCTCTCAAGCTCTGAGATCTATGATAGATCTAGAGGACTAGTCACTCTAACATTATGTGACATGGTACCCTATGAGTGGATTAGGATCTTTAGATCTCTAACATCTTTGACAGGTCTAGGGGATTGGCTGCTTAGAGAACTAATGATGTGACATCCTTTGAATGGGTCAGGCCCTCTTAGGATCTAACATCTCTAATAGTTCTAAGGACTAGATACTCTTAAAAATTATGATAGTATCCTCTAAGTGGGTTGAGCTCTCTTAGGATATAACATCTTTGATAGGTCTAAGGGATTAGTTGATCTGAAAACTCATGATATGGCATACTCTAATTGGGTCAGACTCTCATAGGCTCTGACATCTTTGATAGATCGTATGGATTAGCTGATCTAAAATTGTATAATGTGCAATGCTCTGAGTGGGCCAAGATCTCTTAAGCTTTGACATCTTTGATATTATTGGAGGACTAGTTGCTATGACATATTGCAACATGACATCCTCCATTGGTTCATTTTTTCATGTGAAACCCATGAAAAATACTAAGTAAAAATCAAAATATGTGTAATCCATTAAAATCTTACCTAAAAACCATTAAGATTTTGATTCACCATAAAAGATGTTAGGTTTGTATCTCTAGGAAATAAATAAGACTCTAAGAAATTGTTTTGAAATCTAACCTACAAGGTTATCACCCTAAATCCTTAAAATAAAAATTATAACTTAGTCATAAAATAAATAAGGTTTTCCATTGCTTGGGGAAATCGTGGTGACATAATATTTCAAGGACCTAGTTCAAGTGAAGCCATCTAGAATTAAAATATGGACTTGAGATCTTTGGTTTTGATAATTTTTAAAGAAGGGTCCCCCATTTCCCTAAAAAGGGGGTGTGTTTACCATAATAAATGGTGAATTTTGCTGGGAAAGTGATGATAGACACTTATAACCCAATCAATTAATTTTCATCCCCTACATAGAACATAGATTGTAAGAGGGATATTCATACATACCAAAAAATAGATGGCACTAAAGTATCATAATAATAAGTGGCATACTAAGTGATCATCCTATAGATAATCACCAATGTGTGTAAGAAGTGATTCTCAAATTTTTATTTAATTCTAGACTCTAATAAAGATATAAAGGTTGTATTACATATCAACCTCCTTCAAAAGTGTTAATAGCTTGATGGCTTAGAGGGGAATGACTTGGGAATTGATCTAATTATATATGGGCATCCATATCCCTAAAAAATATATCTTTGGTTCTATTTAAGTCCTTATTCCACTACTAGCTAGGACATAAAACTTACGATGGAGGTTGCTTGTATGGCCCTTTCAAGGAAGACTCAAAATTTAGATTCTACATGCTTTTATTGTCTTTTTCCAAACTTGTGATTTTTTTGAGTTTTAGTCTCATCCATTGATGGTTTAGGACTAAGACAAGGGTAAAATGATGATAATGAAGCCTTGAATACCTAACCAATCTTTGATTAGCTCAAATAGTCTTGTATTACCTAGGATGTTATATTAAGTGCAACTTGGTGGCTTTACTAGGATGTGGGATATTCTAAAATATCATTGTTTCTCTTAGAATCATTGGCCTCCTAGATATTAAATGTAAAAAAGGTTCAATTACGATACTTGACTTGTTTGGATTGAATATTCAACCTAGGTTTTCCTACTTCTCAACAATTATTCTCAAGCTTCAGCCATTACCTTGAGTGGATACTAAAAGGGATTAACATCAAAGGAGAACAAAAAAAATAAGATGAAAATTTAAGGAAGAAAACATAAAACAAAAAAAAAACACATGACAAAATAAACCACACAATAAAATCAAACCTATCTAATATATACAATACCAAATGTAGTAGGAATTTTGGATTCTTTCTATATTACTATTTTTAGCAATAAAACCCAAATTGCAACCAAAATAAAATAAAGAGGATAAGGAGATAATCATACACTTACAATGGAGTTACTTACCATCATTTTATCTCTTATAACTCCTCTCCAAGATTTCCAAATTGATTTGAGTTCAAGAATAAGTGGATTATTGGATTGCTTGATTATGCTTGGCAATGGTGTCAATGGATTCTTGGATTGATGATGGCTTTGATAAGGTTATATGAGTGCTTAGATAATTAAAGTATTAAGGATGCTTATGGATTCAAGTTTTAATTTATCTAAGTTAAGTTTTCATGAAGCATGGCTTATTCATATAAGCCATGAGAGGGAACATCAATGGCTCAAATGTAATTCTAAGCCATTGAGATCAATGGCCAAGAAATTTATAAGGAATTTTTAATTCCTTAAAAACCTATCGAATAGAGGATTATATAGGGAAGGTTTAAATTAGAGGAGATTATATAATTCTCTAATTATAAAATCTCCATTAGGGAGTACGAGTGTAGGAATAACTAGTTTAGTAGGGTGGTAGATGGGTAGGTGAATAAAAAGTATTTTTAAATTGGCAAGTGGGTTAATGTGTAGGTTAGTAGGTAAGTGGGTTTAGTTAATGTGCTAATGGAGACGATTAATTTTATTCAATGGTAGATTAAGGTTTATGGGATGTAGGGAATTTTATGTAGGGATTGGGTTATTAGTTAATTGGCTAAGAAATATAGATATGGGTTAAATTAATAAAATTATTAGGGTGAGAAGATTTAGGTGCATAGATGTTTCCACTATTTTAAAGGGTATTGTGAGTATATGAAGTAAAATGAGGAATGGTATTTCAAATAAAAACCATAGTCATGAATGGAAATGGTGTTAGTAGTTATGATGCCCCCTCAAAGGAACATGTAGGGAGAACTGACCCGGATGGTCACATGAATAGAAGTCTTAGGGGTGGGATAAGACCAAGATGATGGAATGGGGTTGGGATGCCACAAGTATTTATGTATCTATGATTGAGGTTACCTAGGTATATATGTTATGGAAAACATGGTTCAATTTCAAGAGATGGTTTCTATAAAAATTATCAGGGTCTAGAAAGGAGTTTGATTGATAAGACTAAATTCCCAAGATAGAGATGTTATCCAGGAAGTAGAGAGATCAGATAGGTTACAATATGGTGATATTTCCTATAATAAAGATGCATGATAGGGATGGTTGAAAACCTATAGAAAAGATTAGATGAGTTGATTAGTGATAATAATCCACTTGATGTATGATACATATCTTGAAATGACGCAATAGAGTCAAGTGATCATTTTAAGATGGGATGAACATTAGGGTAAATAGTGGCCAAGCTATCCATGGGAATAAAATTGTGGCTACGTACTACATACATAGTCATGGAAGACCTTACGATGATGTAATTATAACTCAGTATTAGGTTGAATAATGTGGAGATGGAAAAATCATGCCCCTGATGACTTGAGGAAGATAATTAATGATTAATTGGGGAAATAGATTAGGTTGAAAAGATTTTGGGGGTGACAAGAGGAGAGGATATGGGTATTAAGGGTGAAGGTAGTGATTGTTGGGGGGGGTGGAGGGCAGGTAAAGTGGGGTTAAATAGGATAAAAGGGGTGAAACAGGATTCATTTTGACTTTTAACTTTGGTGAAATAGTTCTTTGTGGTAAAAACATGGATCACATCTCATGAGATTCACATCACAGTGAGAGTGTCTAGGAGTTTTAGAGGCTTGAGGATGCTTGACCACTGATATGTTATTAGCCACTAACCTATAATTTTTTTCAATTTTGGCATTTATTTCATGTTTTTTAGATCATAGGTGTTGTGGGTGCAATACCATGACTAAGGGAAATGCAGTTAGTCACGTTATTACACTTTCAAGTAGTGGTATTGTGGTCATGAGTTATGGTATTAAAATACCAAAATTTATGTAATTATGGTATTTCAATACTGCAAGTCACATATCATGATATCACATTATCATGAATTAAGGATATGTGGTTTTACATAACCACAAGGTTACAAAGCTATTAGTAACAAATAGTGATGTATACAATACCATCATGTAGGGAAAAATCATGATTAGTGATATTGTTGAGGGTGGAAAAGATAGTTATGGGATGTAGGGATATAGGATTAGGTTTAAGGCTTAGGGAGTTATATGAATGCTATAATGAGTTAGTTAGGTTTAGGATGAGAAGTTTAGAGTTAGGATTAGAATTAATTAGGATTGAGGATAAATGAAATTGGTGAGTAGGGATTGGGAGGTAGGGAGAGATGAAGTGTTTGGTTAGGATAACTAGGATGGATAGGTATTTATGTTTAATCAGGATGGGTAGTCATTGGAGTAGGGCTTGTAGGGCTTAGGGTGTAGATAAATATGAATGGGAAGGGGGGTGATAGGCTGGGGTATTATATGATATAGGGGTGAATTAAATGACAAGAATGGGTTATGGATTTTAGGGCATGGAATTTGAGTTATGGATGGTGAAATGAATGAGATGATGGACCAAAATAAATGAAAAATGAATGTGTGATTGGATAGACTGTGATAAATTACATGATTGATGTAAGAAGACCTAGGTATGATGTTATCCCAGTTATTGCATTCTGTGGTACTTCATGAGATGAAATTGTTGACTTTAGTAGATTATGGTGTGTTATAGTTGGTGGGGTTATACTATATAGCAAATAAGCCTATGGTGTACATCAATTGTGCCTTGATTTTGATATTGGTAGAGTGATGGCACTTAGAGATGAGTACCTTACACTTTATGCCTAGATAAATGATAGTCACATTGAATGACATGTATTAGATTTTTTGATTACTAATGATAGGGGATAGGATTTACTAATGATTGTAGACATTGAGTATGATGGTGTAGATATTGGTAGGAAGATTTCAGGTTAGTGTGTGTGACCAACGGGTTGATTTTGATAGATGCCTATAAGAGGGGAACATCTATAGGCTAATTATGGTTGTGATGTCTCTTTTTATTGGCATCATTTTTCTAGATAAGAGTGGAAAGTGGTTTCATTTTGGACTTATATACATGGTTTCTAATATGGTTCAATATTTTAGGGTGTTTGTGTGAGAGCCAATGGTGTTGGATCATCTATATTAGGAGTTTCACTTGGGGATTATAGGGGAGTGGAAAGCCTAGGTCCATCATTTTTGATACAAATTTGGAGTTGAAAACACATAGTTACCCATTGGCCACTAGGTAATCACACAATAAGGAAGCCACATAAGCCCATTATCTTTTGTTGGTATATATTATTAGGCATGTAAATGGGCCATGTAGGAGAGATGAGGTTTTACTAATAGGCCTTTGATGATTTGCATCCTAAGCATATCCCTTGGATGCCATATAAAGGACTCAATTTTTGATGGTAGGATGAGGCATAAGTGACATATTACATCTACCAGAGTGTTACTTGATAGGATAAAGAGAATTTAGCATATGGTGATACAAACTTGATAGAGTGTAGAGATAGTTTGGGCTCCCATAGGATGTTCTAGGTGAGGAGCATATATATTTTCTCAGAGTGACTACAAGAGGCCATAGTGGGGGAGGGTAGTGGATAGAGATATAATATGCACAAATTATGAGAGCCTTACCCTAATCCCATGGGAATTTCAGACACTAATGCCAAACTTAGGTATGACCATTATGCATACTATATGCTGGATTAGAGGATATTAGTGAAGTAACTCAGGTGTAAGCCTAGGGTGTGAAGAGGAGTGGTGCAGAGAGTAATGCAGGCCTAGGAGAGGTTGTAGAGATGGAAGAGGTGAAAAATCCCAGTATAGGATGGCTATTATGGACAAAGATGTCTAGATGATATAGATGTAGATGGGGGTGATGGTGATCAAGAAACTACTATGGCTCAGGCTATATGACTCATGCTAGAAGGATTGATACATATGTGAGGGTGATTGGGACATAATATGGATGGAAATTTACATAGGTTTGGGTGAATATGACATAGGCCAGATCTAGTGGGAGTGGTGATGGTATAGGACCATCTCAACCATCATTGATATAAGAAGAGAGATCATTATTAGCATGTCTTAGGATAGAGGTTTAGTCATGAATCTATGATATTATAGGGATTACCATGGAGAAGGACTAGATATAGGCCCAATTATAGGGATAATATGGGTAGTTAGACTAGACATAAGAATAGGTTATTGGGTTATAAGGACATGTCACTTCCTTATAGGCTTAGATAGTGATGTAGAGATAAATTCATTTCCTTACCAAACTCTACCTTTGTCCTTCATTCAGTCATTCATGCCTAGCCCTTTGGAGTAATCATGCACTATTAGCTATAATGTTCCTTTCATTTATTTATGATAGCATGCTATATTATTTTTAAATTAACTTTACACTATCATCAAACCACCCAATAACATTCAATAATTTATATCATACTCTATTCAGGTTCTCTCTTTACCTTCAAGACACCCTCATAATGCATTAATGACAAAATGGCCTTGTATGGTAAATAAAAAAACATTGAAGATTTAAATCACATAAATACTTTACTCTTATTTATAACACTCCTTTATATCCTTTCTCAAACAACTAATCCAAACTACTTGCTCTCTTTCTTTTCACAAGCATCTTTCTATCTTTTTTCTCCTACTAGCCCTGTTTATGGGTATGCATCCTTAGTTTGGCTTGTTTACAGACTTAAAAAACTAATTGAGATCATTTATAAGATTCCTTTCATCTATTTTAACTCCACCATTTCTCATTTGGTCATTTTCCACTCTCATACCCTTTTCTCCTCTGTCTCAATCCCAAATTAGGCCTATTCGACTTGCATGTACACCAAATCACCTCCACATGTGTTTATTCATACATATAAATTTTTCAAATCCTAATATATATAATCATACATTAAAACCAAGCTTCCCTCAAAATTTGAGCACTTTTTGATAGTTAGAATTAAAGATATGGCACAAACCCTAGTTTAGGGTTTCCAATGGCTCTGTCTCAGTCGAGAGCCTAAAAAAATAATTCATGGGTTTAAAAATTCCAAAAAATTATAAAAATTATATATTAAATTTTTACATGTTTATCAATAATCAAATAGTGCTATCTAATTAAATGTTAAAGATTCTAACTCAAGATATATATGACTGTGTTATGCAATTAACTATCTACAGACCTGTTTCTAGGTTAGAAACCACCTATCACATTATTGACCAAAAAAAATTGTATTATAACAATAATTGGATTTAAAAATACATACCAAATTTTTTAAAATCACCTACATCTCAATTCTTTTGTCGTCTTTTCAAGATAACAATGCATAGTCCACTATGATAGGGTTCTCTATAAGAAACAAGGGTATAAACTGTTTGCCTTAAAATAACAATCCTTCACAAGAGGAATCCATATAAATAACATAAAAAATGATGTAAATAATTACCAAAAACTTCTAAATCTCCTGTAATCCAATTTTACTAATCATTATTTGCATGAAATAATGCCTAGTATATGTTAACAAGATAGGGTATTGACAACTCAGTAATCATCTATCAATCCTGATCACTAGATATATTTCATATAATTTATTAATTATTGTCCTAAAAATAGTAAATAAATCATATATATTATCTTTCAAACATTTTATAATGAAATTAATCAATATTTCTTTGTCAACAAATCATAAATAGTTAACATCAATAGCCACAACATCTAAACAAAGTCTACAGTTTAAACCCTAAAGAACAAGGGTATTTATATTATTATTGCAACTTTAAATGACCCTTGGGCTTACCTCAAGGTTATATACATCTCCAGTGATCATAAAAAATTCATTATAAACTCTTTTAATCAGCAAAGCTTAATGCTAATGATGATAGGGTATAAAATTTTGAGTTTGCAGATTTCATGTTTCATTAGACAAAAACTATGAACAAGTGAGATATTACCATCTCATGACAAAATTTAAACCATAAAAAGATTAATAATCCTCCCTTAAATTTTTCCTTTCCATCATTCCACATAAATCAATGATAAAATGATCAAAACTCAGGGTTTTATTTGGAGCAGACTGTATGATGTAACCCTTATGGGCATACTTTGACAGTTTACACAAAAGTAACTAACTTCACTACAAAACTATCATTCTTGTATCAGATTGGAAAATATGACATGATCATACACAATATCATCAATAATTCAAAAATATTACTTACCATTTTATTTTTTTATGCATATATACTCTGCTCATTCATGCAATTTGATACACACCATATTCTAAAATCACCAACATTATTGAATTCAACAAGTTTCTTTGTGTACATCCTCATTCTTTATCAAACTCAAATGAGATGAGAGATTAATCCTCCAAAGACTTAATTTCACACACTAAAAAAACTCTTATATATATCAAATACTCCTAAAATAAGACTCATAATTGATTCTTGATCAAGATTTTACAAGCAACCTCCTAGTCCAATGTAGGGTAGTGGACTACCACCTCACACTAGCTTGAAAAAAATGTATTTATTTTCATCTTATGAAATTTATAAGAACATACAAGGTATATTACAACATTTATTGTTCATTACATATCAATACACTCTCTTAGGCCAACTTTACACTTTGAAAATTTGAAATTCCCTTTTGGTGGGAAAACCAATTTAAAATCAAATTCAAATTTGAACATACTTAAGACTCATTATAGATCTTGTGTGAGAATTAAAATATGATCCTACAATAGATAGTTATTATAAAAAGGCAGATATAGACTTGGGACACATAGATTATTGGGCTATAGGCATAGATTAGATAAATGCAGATTGAGATCAAACATTTGATAGGAGAGATATAGGTTGTTGAGAGGGCCAAGGAGGAGGCAAACACAACTATGCTAGTAGGTGGGATGGATCAAGTTATAAGAGCCATCATGATATTGAAAAGAGAGGCATAATATTATAGTGACTTATATGAGGTTGTAGTGCCACCTAGGCAATATGCAACCACTTTCATAGCAAGATCTTCATAGTCAGTGTGTCAATGCCCTTAGGGACCACCAAGAGTCTAGATAAAATAGTGGGAGACAGTGTATATGGATTTATATTGTAGCACATTTATGCCCATATGACCCTTATATTATATATATTTTTTGACTTGGACTCCGTGTGGACATTTGAGATTATTATATATGATGAGATTTTGTGGTGATGTGATGTGTTATATTTTTATGATTATTCTTGATTATGTTTCTATGATACAAATTGAATATGGATATTTTTATGTTATATGATGTGATGAGATGGAATTGTTTATGGGTTATATGGATTAGATAGATGTAGTAGATTATTTGTGTGATGCTATATGATGTGACATTTGTATTTGTGTTTTATGACTAGATATCATGGTTAAGATGTGGTTTGAGTAGGTAGTTAAATATGGATGTATGGATTTGTTTAAATGATGTGATAGTTATGACAACATGGAAGATAAATTATTATTTAGACATATATGGATAGATTATATGGATGGTAGATATGGAATTAGTGATATGCTAGATGGATGGATATTTATATGATGATGGTTTATGATTTATGGATTATATGTGAACATATGAAATGTTATGAAATAGATGTTGTTATGGATTTCATGATATGGATGTAAAATTACACTGTTAATGAGATGTATTGTTTTTTAATGTTAATCCATGTGCTTAATAAAAGATAATCCATGTTTAAAAATTTATTTTATGTCTCACACATTGGGTTTGGGTAACAATCCTCTTGCACCAAGGAGGTGGGATAATGATGGGATGGTAGGATGATTAGGTTAGATAGGGATGATTAGATGAGATGATGATAGGATTGAGGAGAATGGGATGGGTGGAAATTTTTAAGCCATTAATATTGTATGCAATCCATTTTAATATTACACTGGTAAATAAACATGTGTCAATGACATGATATAATTTTAAGACACATTAAACAATCATTGTGTAGGGGAACTCCATTTTGAAGTGAATTTTCCCAAAACAAGTTTGGGAGTCACCTAGACCATCCTTGTTCCCCTAAAAAGATAAGATAACAAGACAATCTAATCGATATATATACAAGACTAAATGATTGATCAAATAACCCCACATATTCAAAACACACACACACATTCATAAACAAGACAAAAATAAGATGAAATAGACTAAAGATAGGGATAAAAAAATGGATATACATGTAATAATAGATGGTAATGAGATGATTTATCTATAAAGGTCTAAGTGATGACAAGATATATATATATATATATATATATATATATATATATATGGATTATATTATGGCCAAATTATTGGATGAAAACAAGGATCGAATCGAATCAAAAGAAAATATATATGGGTAGTAGGGTAATCAATTAATATTTAGTGGCATATTGTATGATAAAACTCAAATTAAAACTTATTATTGACCTTTAAATAATGATAAATTAAGTGGGAGCTTATGGACCATGGCTTAAGGATAGTGAGAAACAAACAAGGATAGAATCAAGTGGAGGATAAGAGGATACACACTCATCAAAGAAGATACAATGGGGGATATGTATGAGGGCATGATACAATGGAGGATATATGAAAATGGGTATACTCCAAAATAATCCTCAACAAATGTTCCCCTTGCACAATAGGAAATGACTTACTCTACTCTAAAATATTTGTCTCCTATTACTATGTAAGCTTGTAATAGATTATCACTTTAAGACTAGGGTCAGGGATGGAGGAATGGAGTGGAATGGGAAGATAAGTGTGGAATGGAAATGGGTATGCCCCAAAGAGTGGGGTCCCATAGTTAGAGGTAAAATTGGAGCCTATCACATATAGAAGCATTTTAAATTAATTACATTCATGGTCTCATCAAACTCTTCACCATCTAATGTAACTAACTAGTATGGTCTCATCAAACTCTTTACCATCTAATGTAACTAACTAGTATGATCTTGATCCATACTTAACAAACCATTATGTAGGTTCTAAGCCAATTGGATTCAAATATTCCCTTTTTATCCCTATCTACATTAGTATTTTTCTAATTCTCTTTTAGGACTAGATCATCGACCTCAAACTCTTTAGACTAGATCTTCTTGTGATATTGGCCTTTTAATCTATTTTGATATGCCCAAAGGTGATGTAGGGGCATCTCCAAAAGGCCTTTATTTTTGGTTTTCATAGTTAATATATGTCTTAGGAAGTTTGTTTATCATAGATAGGAGGTTTATAAGTCATTAGGATTTAAATTTTGGTTGAAAGGAAATTTCCTACCTTTTTGTAAGTTTGAAAGTTTGAAATTATTGTACCAAGTTTGGATCCTTTGTAAAATATTTCCCACTTTATTTTAGTTGATTGGTAATATTTAAAGTTTCTATGTCATCTCAATTTCATGTTTAATTTATCCATTAGTCATTATGATAATGTGTTAGTGATATCCTCTTCAACGTACTTGAGGGAGTAACTCGTTGGTTAATGTAGTTATAGGGTTTAAAATATTAGTCAATGTATATATTATTTTTTTGTAAGGAAGGAGAGATATATGGTTAAATTAGGAAATAAAAATTCAAGATTACATCTCCTCTTGATTGTTAAAAAAATACAAACTCTACCTCTTTTGTATGAAGGAAGATATGGACTAAGCAATAAAATGTGAACAAGAATGTTAACATAAGGTGTGTTATGTAACTATGTTGATAGTTATGAATGGTTATATATGATTTGGAATGTGGTATAATACTATATCATATGATTTTCAAATTTTTTTAGGTGATTTATTTCAAGTTGTAGGTTAAGGATTAAACCATATTTTTTGTGTAAGGATGATTATATGCATTCTATGTTTCTAAGTAAGGGAGATTGTATAGAATATAATATGATTGTAAAATGGTGTTCTTGATGTGTACTCAAGCATTATACACTAGTGGAATTTGTGTTAAGGTATAACTTTGGTAATAAGTCTGTAAACCCTATGATTTTTTGTATGGGACTGTGTTTAACTCAAAGTGAGATAAATGTTGAATGAAATATGGTATGGAGAAGTATTTATATGTGGAAATTGGTATATAGAGTTCATTTTAAAAATTATAAACCTTGAAAAATCATGAAAATTGAATAGAATTTGGTAAAGATTAAAACCCTAAATAGTATACTTGTAAACCCTATTATAGTGACTGTGAATGTCTAAAAAGACTAAAAAATTCATTGGAAAATGTGGGCTATGTGTGAAGGTGAATTTTTGTTAGTGTGTGGAGCTAAAAGCTTCAATTGTTTGCAGACACAAGAAGAGGATGCTGAAGAACCAGAGGAACCGGCATCGACAATATAACCGACGTCGGTCATAGACAGTGGAGAAGGAAACCGGCGATGGCAGGATGTCGACTGACGTCAGCAGCACTAGGCAAGCAGGGACCGACATCGGTCGCCTGTGTATTTCTAGAACTGCTGTTGATGAACAGTCAGTTAAGTGAAGCGAGTGTTTGCATGTCAAATGACTAATAATAGTCATGAGCTGTGTGTCTAATTATTGTAGTTAGATTTCTATTTTTGTAAGCATGGGATCTTATTTAAAGACCCATAAGGCATGTATTGTAATTATCAAGAAGGCAAGTAAAAGCATTGAATCAAACAAGGTCAAGGAGATCTACAGGTGTAAAGTTAAGGAGATCAGTTGAAGCATTCAAGGAGGGATAGCAACTCAGGTTGTAGAGTTGGTTTTGTGTTGAGCAAGAGAGAGGGAAGAAGGTCTTGAGGTGTGGAAAGCCTTTGAGGTGGAGGAAGAAGTGGCATCTTCCTTATTGTATTTTCTTCTAGTAATATTTAATACAAGAGTGTGTATTGTCTCTCAAATTCTTTGCTATCTCAAGTTTCTAGTTACTTTATCTTTCTGGTATAATTCCATGTTTAATTGCTTATAAGAAAGTAATCAATTATGATTTCATTGGATAAGGGGTATCCTAAAAGTTGGTATCAGAGCATATTGATTGTTGTAGGTTCTCCTAACAGTTGGTATCAGAGCTACAGTTTGCAGGGAGCAGGTTATTGTTTTTGATTACAGGTCATTCACAGGGTTTTCTAATTGAGTGGGAGTTCAGCTATGGTAGAAGAAAGTAAGCTACGAATGGAGAAGTTTAATGGTAAGAATTATCAACATTGGAGGATGTAGATTGAGGACTATCTGTATCAGAAGGATTTGTACTTACCGTTGGGTGGGGTTGCATGCAAGCCCATAGATATGAAGGATGAAGAATGGAGTGTTATTGATCAAAAGGCTCTCGGTTAAATAAGGTTGAGCCTTGCATCATCTGTGATTTCTAGCTTATCACAGTGCAAGACAACAGAAGAGTTGATAAAGTCCTTGGCAAATTTATATGAAAAGCCGTCAGCTTCTAATAAGGTATATCTTATGAAGCGGCTTTTTACTTTGCAAATGCAGGAAGGTGGATCGATACACACTCATCTTAGTGATTTCCATGGTTTGGTAAACCAGTTAGCTTCAGTCAATATTGTTTTTGATGATGAGGTAAAGGCTCTCTTGATTTTATGTTCTTTGCCTGAAAGTTGGGATGGTTTGGTTATGGCAGTAAGTAATTCTACATCTGCTTCTAAAATATTAAAAGTTGATGATGTTGTGAGTGTGATCTTGAATGAAGAAATACGTAGGAGAAGCACAAGTGAATCATCAGGGAATGCTCTAAGTGCAGAAAGCAGGGGAAGGCAAAGGGAGAAGGTTGAGCAAGGGAAATCAAGGTCGGGAACGAGATCTGAGTCCAAAGGTATTACCTGCTGGTTTTGTGGAAAGAAAGGACATACAAAGAAGGAGTGTTGGTTGAGGGATAAAGAGAATCAACATGCAGGTACTGAAGAAGCAAAGGATACAAATATTGTGGTATAGGATGCTCTCATACTTTCTTTGGATAGTCAGGTAGGATCATGGATTTTAGATTCTGGTTCATCTTTTCATGCATCCCCAAATAGAGATTTGTTTCATGAGAATGAACAGGGAGACTTTGGAGTGCTCTATTTAGGGGATGGTACGCCTTGTCAAATAGTTGGCAAAGGGAAAGTGCAGCTGAGATTGCAGATTGACAACACATGGGTGTTGAAGGAGGTCATGCATGTTCCAATTCTAAAGCAGAGTTTGATTTCTGTAGGAAGGTTGGGAGATGAGGGATGCACAATAACCCTCACAACAGACTCTTGGAAGGTTACCAAGGGAGCACTTATTTTAGCAAGAGGTAAGAAAGTAGGTATTCTTTATCTACCTACTTGTATTACTGATTCTACTTCTGGTGTAGATTCAAAGATGTGGTCTAATAGGCTTGGTCACGTGAATAAGAAGGGAATGGATGTTCTTGATTCGAAAGGTATGTGTTCAAATTCAAAAAGCACAGATAGAGTTCATTATAGAAAAAGGAAATTTGATGCTTTTGATAGGAACAAAGAAGCCTTGGTGTTTATGGAGGAGATGAAGGATAGAGATCAGTCACAGGGGCTGAATAAATCTGAGCAGGGCAGCATGGATAGAGGTTTGATCCAAGAAGTGCTCACGGATGAAAATTCAATCACTTACAGGAACACACAGACGTCGATGTCAGTCACATGGGACCGACGTCGGTCAGCCAGATACCGACATCGGTCATGTGCAGACCAGCAGGGTTGGTAGGTCGGGCAGGAGAAGTTTGACATTGGTCATAAGGACCGACGTCAGCAGGGGGACTCCATCGTCAGCTAGGGAAATGACGTCAACAGTTAGGGTCAGTGCAGGGAACCGACATCGGTAGGGAGCAGACTGGGAGATGGCCAATATTGGTCATTGGAATGGATGTTGGGTGGATCTATAAGTCTTAAACACCCATGTGGAGGTCAGAAATGGTAAGTGAACCTCATATTCATTGTTCACCTTCTTTATATTGCTTACTGATAGTCAAGAACTAGGAAGATGGAAGAAGCAATGCAGGTAGAATCCAAAAATAGTGGGAGCTTGACATAGATGAGGAGTGTGAGTCCTTGGAGAAGAACCAAATAGGTATTTGTTGGTAGAGTTGTCAGCTGGAAGAAAGCATTGGATAGAGGGATGGATTCCCATTTTAGAGAAGAGAGTGGATGGACATGTGAGATAGAAGGCTATGGTATATGGTCTTGTTTAGGCTGTAGGCAATGGAGGTTTGACCATTGTATTTTATCTTTACCAGGTTGGATAATATTAGCTACATTATCCTGTTACTATATTGTGTTACTTGTTGCAGGGTTTCATATACATGGAGTTTTCTGAGCTAAGGGTAGAGTTGGTTCAGATTTATGTCATGAAGAATTTGGGAGCATCAAAATTATTGTGGCATAAGTGACAGGTTCAGCATCACAGGTTTCAGTGGTGGTTGGTCTTCAAGAGTGACTTTGAAGAGGGATACAGAGCCTATGGAACAAAATAGATGGTGTACATGTACAGGTACAAGTTGCAACTATTTATCTCCAAGTGGGAGATTGTTAGTGTGTGGAGCTAAAAGCTTCAACTGTTTGCAGACACAAGAAGAGGATGATGAAGAACTAGAGGAACTGGCGTCGGCAGTATAACCGACGTTGGTCACAGATAGTGGAGAAGAAAACTGGTGACAGCAAGATGTCAGCTGACGTCGGTAGCACTAGGCAAGCAAGGACCGACATCAGTTGCCTGTGTATTTCCAGAACTGCTGTTGACAAACAGTCAGTTAAGTGAAGCGAGTGTTTGCATGTCAAATGACTATTTATAGTCACGAGCTGCGTCTCTAATTATTGTAGTTAGATTTCTATTTTTGTAAGCATGGGATCTTATTTAAAGACCCATAAGGCATGTATTGTAATTATCAAGAAGGCAAGTAAAAGCATTGAATCAAGCAAGGTCAAGGAGATCTACAGGTGTAAGGTCAAGGAGATCAGCTGAAGCATTCAAGGAGGGATAACAACTCAAGTTGTAGAGTTGGTTTTGTGTTGAGTAAGAGAGAGGGAAGAAGGTCTTGAGGTGTGGCAAGCCTTTGAGGTGGAGGAAGAAGTGGCATCTTCCTTATTGTATTTTCTTCTAGTAATATTTAATACAAGAGTGTGTATTGTCTCTCAAATTCTTTGCTGTCTCAAGTTTCTAGTTACTTTATCTTTCTGGTATAATTCCGTGTTTAATTGCTTATAAGAAAGTAATCAATTGTGCTTCCATTGGATAAGGGGTATCCTAACAGTTGGTATCAGAGAATATTGATTGTTCTAGGTTCTCCTAACAATTTTATCTGAGTTTTTAATGGGTGAAGGTTTGAAACATACCTAAACAACCTTTTGGACGTATTTGAAACCATTTGAGGGTTTTCTAAAACAAGATTTATCCCTCTCAGCACCTACAGACTATGTTAACCCTACCCCTAGGGTTTTAAAGTGAATACTTGAATATATAAATATTACTTTAGTGAAAAAACCAAAACTTGGTTATTTTTTATGGGGTAGGATATACTAAAATATTATGAAAGTTATAGATAGGTAGTGTACATATCTGTACTTCCACAACTAACTGTAGGACTGCTAATTGTCTGCATGTCAACTTTGTCACCTCTCCACATGTTTATATATACATATACAAATTTAAAAACCTAAAATATATTATCATACATTGAAACTAACATTTCCTCAAATTTTGATTATTTTTTTATATTTATAAATAAAGATATGCCACAAACCCTAGTTTAGTGTTTCTAATGGCTCTATGTCAATCAAGAGCATACAAAAATCAATTTCTAATGTTTTAATGGGTTATAAAATTCCAAACTAGGTTTAAAAATTCTTTTTTAACTTTGTTTATGTTTATCAATCATCAAATAGTGCTATCTAATCCATTGTTAAAGATTCCAACTCAAGATATTTATAACTATGTTATGCAATTAACTATCTACAAGTCTATTTTTAGGTTAGAAACCACCTATCATGTTATTGACTAAAAATAAGGGTCTTATAACATTAATTGGATTCATAAATAAATACCAAATTTTTTAAAACAACCTACAACTCAATTCTTTTCTCTAGTCTTTTCAAGATAATAATGTACAGTCTAGCATGACAGGGTTCTCTAAAGGAAACAAGGGTACAAACTATTTGCCTTACAATAACAATCCTTCATAAGATGAATCCCTATAAAGAGCTTAAAAAATTATGTAAATAATTAAAAAAACTTGTAAATCTCCTGCAATCCCATTTTATTGATTATTATTTGTATGAAACAATGCTCAGTCTATGTTAATAAGATAGGGTATCTCACAACTTAGTAATCATCTATCAATCCTAATCACTAGATATATTTCATATAAGTTCTTGATTATTGTCCTCACAATAGGAACTAAATCCTATTTATTGTCTTTCAAACATGTTATAAAGAAATTACTCAATCTTTCTTTATTATCAAATCATATATAATTAGCATTAATAGCCACAACATCTAAACAAAGTCTATACTTTAAACCCTCAAGAACAAGTGTATTTCTATTATTTTTACAACTTAAAATGACCCTTGGGATTACCTAAAGGTTATATAAATCTCCAATTATCATAAAAAATTAATTATAAACTCTTTTGAATCAAACAAATCTTAATGATAATGATGATAGGGTATAAAATTTTGAGTTTACGGATTGCATGTTTCATTAGACAAAAGCTATGAACAAGTGAGATATTACCATATCATGACCAAATGTAGAACATAAAAATATTACTCATCCTACCTTACATGTTTCCTTTCCATCATTACACATAAATAAATTACAAAATGATAAAAATTTAGGCTTTTTTTTGGAGAAGACTGTATGATGTAACCCCTATGGGCAGACTTTGACAGTCTACACAAAAGTAACTGCCTTCAATACAAAACTATCATTATTATATTAGATTATAAAATATGACATGATCATACACAATATCATCAATAATTAAATAAAAATACCTACCATTTGAGTTTTCTACACATATACACTCTGGTCATTCATGCAATTCAATCACACCATATTCTGAAATTACCAACATTCTTGAATTCAACAAGTTTCTTTGTGTACATCCTCATTATTTATAAACCTAAATGATATGAGAGATTAATCCTAAAAATAAATACTTTCACACACTAAAAAAACTCCTGTATATATATATATATATTAAAAACTCCTAAAAAGTGACTCATAACTGATTCTTGATGAAGATTTTACAAGTAACCTCCTAGTCCAACATAGGATGGTGGATTACCACCTCATACTAGCTTGAAAAATGTATTTATTTTCATATTTGGACCTTTATAATAACATTAAAGGTCTACTAAAACAATTTTTCTTCAGTACATATTGCCACACTCTCTTAGACCAATTATTAGACTTTGAATATTCAAATTTCCCTTTTGGTGGGAAACCCAATATGAAATCAAATTCAAATTTGATCATAATTAAGACAAATTTTAGACCTTATATGAGCATTAAAAGATGATCCTACATCAGATAGTTTATTATACAAAGATAGATACAGAGTTGGGACACATATATTATTGGGATATAGGCATAGATTATATAGATGTAGACCTAGATTAGAGATTTGATAGGAGAGTTGTAGTTGCCTGAGAAGGCCAAGGAGGAGACAAAAAAAACTATGATATTATGTGGGATGGATGGGGTTATATAAAACATCATGAGACTAACAAGAGAGGCACAATATTATAAGGACTTGTATGAGGTTTTTGGTGCCACTTGGGCAATGTGCATCCACTTTCAAAGCTAGCTCTTCATAGTCAGTGCATCAATGTCCTAGGGGACCACCAAGAGTCCAGATAAGATAGTGGGATACAATGTATATACATTTATATTGTAACACATTTATGCCCAAAAGGCCCTTATATTGTATATATTTTATGACATGGATTCCATGTGGACATTTGAGATTATTATATATGATGAGATTTTGATGTGATGTGATGTGTTATACTATTATGATTATTCTTAATTATGTTTCTATGATACAAATTGATTATGGATATTTGTATGTTATATGATGTGACATTTATATTTATGTTATATGACAGGATATCATGGTTATGATGTGATGTGATTAGGTAGTTAATTA